>VXBR01005994.1:0-227504 GCA_013400215.1 Cisticola juncidis
CGGAGGGCACCGAGCCTGAGGAAATCGGGATCACTGCTCACCAAAAAGATCTTCTGACCGAGCACTTGGAGATCGAGGTGGTTTCACGGGTAGATGTGAGCCGGTCAAAAGCACACATTTGGCAAATATATCCTTAATTGTGAAAATACTGTCTGACTCCATCCTAAAGCTATTTGTGGAGAGCTTTCCATTACTAGTGTATTTGATAGTCCATAAAAGTTTGCATCTGATCCTTTGCATCCCACTCTCTTCATGTCTTCAGCCTAGGTGATGACAGAAGAGCAGTAGCATGCACACTCTTCTCTGGTGACACTTTTTTCAGTACTTTGAAGTAGATTATTATTGAGAACATCAGTGTATTTTTAGAACAAGTTTTGTGTAATATAAATGTGGGGCTGTTTTATACACTTTGTTTTTTGCCAAGAGACATAATGCCAGGAAGATTCCATGAAAATTCTTTTGCCCTCAAAAATCAAGTGAAACTTTGCAGGAAAAAAATCTAGCAGGAAACATCTGTCTCAGTGGGAGAAGTGCTGCTGCTGTGCTGAAGAGTCATGCTGTACCTTGTCAGTGAGGGGTTATTTGCAAGGAAAAGTATAGATGCGTTACGCTTGCAGAACAATAGCTACATGAAGAGAAGCACTTCTGTCTTCTATTATAGTCATATAGGAACTTCTAAGCTGGTTTTTTCTGAAGGAAAACACATTCTCTTTTCTCTAGTGCATCCTTTTTTATTTTTCAGTGTGTAATTTTGGGTTCTGATTTAAATACTCTCAAACCAGAAAATTTCTTCTTTTTTTTTTTTTTTTTTTTTTTTAAATTTTTGTTCAGCAACAAAAGAGTTAAAGTCTGTAGGAAAGCTCAAAAATCTGATTTATCCTTAAAATGATCACATGTCAACTAATAATTGGCAATTAGTTTCCGTAACACTTGCAATTTTGTTCCTGAAAGGAAAAGACTAAAGGTATATGTGAGGCAACCATCATTGTAGTTCATGCTTCTTTCTCTGTTTCTTTCTTTGCAACTTGGATGTGACATCTAATGTAACACTCTGGAGTGCAGTGCTATGGGAAAATCCTGTAATGGTTTTAGTTCACAATATTTCCATGGTTTTTATTGCATTAAAGCATCTCTGTCCCAATCACCAGAAGTGCTGGGGGGCATTGTGACACTTTTATTACATTCGGAGTGGATAATGGCTGTTCTTGCCAGTGTTACTTAATTTTCTGCTCTGAAAGTCTCTGGCAAAACTAACAGAGAGGGTGTGCTACCAGTTCCTGCCTGAAGACCAAACATGACTTTTATTACCAATAAGAGCTGAGCCCTGAGGATTTTGAGTTGTAAATTTTATGTGTAAAATGGTAGCATTTGAAATGCTTCCATTTATTTTTCCTTCATTCACAGAAAAACAGTAAATAGAGCTCAGTCTAGTATACAATATCTTGATACTCGTTATTGGGAATTCAATCACAGGATAATTTAGTTTGGAAGGTACCCCTGGTGGGTGTTTACTCCAACCCCAGCTTGCACACCAACTAGGGAAGGTTTCTCGGGACTTTGTCTGGTCAACTTTCAAGTGTCTCCAAAAATGGGGTTTCTGCTGTATCTCTGGACAACATGTATCCGTGTTTGATCACCCTCTCACAGTGGAAATTATTTCCATATTATCTATAGAAATTTCCCACCTTCAAAACAGTGTCTGTTGCCTCGGGTCCTGTCATCTTCAGCTCAAAGAAGAATCTAGTTCCTTGCCATCTTTGCTATACTCTTAAGCAAGTAGCTAAGGAGTGCAGTAAGATTCTCTTCTCAAGGTTGAATTGGTCCAGCACTCTCAGCCTTTACTAATCTAGCAAGCCCCTGACCATCTTCATGGTCCTCTCTTGGCCTTGCCTCAGAGTTGCAATGTCATTCTTGTATGGGACAGCACAAAAAGAACAAAATACACCAGGTGTAATCTCAAGAGTGCCAGATGGAACTGTAGGGCTTGGTACTTTCAGGAAATCTAATGAGCAGTTAATACTTTTTGGCCATGGAAAACATTCCATGTCTGACTCTTCATGTAAGATTTATACTGGTAACACATATGTTATTTTTTGAGTTATTCTTTACTGATCTCAGTATAGATTACAGGAGAGTAAGACCCTTTACAACTCACCATACTCAGAAGCTCAGACTCCTGACTTTTGCAGGGCTAAGCCAGTTTGAATAGCAGTAAAGAATAGATTTTTTTTACTTGACAACTGAGTTAAAGGTCTGACTTGCATGCAAAAGATAAAAAGTGAGGATGCTTTTCAGTTAGGTGTCAGCAAGTCTGACGATGTAAAAGAAGAAGAGGATTGAGTATGCACTACATAGTAAACACCACTCAATTTTAATGTAAAAGATTTCATCTTTGATTTCTTCTTCCAGTTAGATAATGTGTATTTTACCTGTGGTTCCATGGACATTATACTGATGTGTTGTGTATTACCTTGATTAGCAGCTAGTCTCCAATTTTACTTCGACAGTGTAGTGAGCTGTTGAGGTGCTTTGTGAAAGTTAAACCACGTGGAATTACCCTGGAGTGAATGTGTGTTCTCTGCATTCCAGCTTCTCCAGTTGGTAACGGATATATCAAGCCGCCTGTCCCCCCTGTTTCTGGCACACAGAGAGAAAAAGGACCTCCGGCCATGTTGCCCATCAGCATTGACCCTGACAGTAAACCAGGAGAATACGTCCTGAAGAGCTTGTTCGTCAACTTCACCACTCTGGCTGAGCGCAAGATTCGCATCATCATGGCAGAACCTCTTGTGAGTCCAAAGAAACTCCATGTGTATATATATGTATATACTGTGCTTCGTTTTAAAATCAGGCTTGCTTGCTGTGCAAGGAGGAATATTTTGCTTGTAATCTGCGTTGGAGTTTGATAGTCTTTCCTGACCTGTAAGATGTGCTGCTGTGGCAATTTGAATGTTGTGGGAGAGGGAAGAGGTATGCAAGATATGCCAAAGGGGTGACACCACGAGGAATTAATATTTTGTTTCTGTTTGCAATGTGGGCACACCTAAATGGGATTGACAGAAGGGGTGTCAGCCAGCATAGATTTCACAGCTGGGAGAGCAGTCACTTGAGTCAAAATAGTTTAGAAAATGCTGAAATATGATACAAGCAGTAGTTCTGAACATTACAGGTTTTTAACTAAAATGTGAAAATGGCTACCACTGCTATCACTACCTCTTTTAGTTCTGACAGAATAGATTTCAGAATGTAACAGAGGGCTATAGCACCTATTTTCCAGATATGAAAAAGCATGCAGCACTTGAAAAAGGAGTTACATTACAAGGTCTTGCACAGTGAGAGAGCCATTGTTATTTTTTTTTTAGGCTATTTTAACACGCCGGTATGTCTGTTACAATTTGTCTTATGTAACTGAACTTCCAGGACTCTGCTTATTTTACTTGACATTATGTTTTATATACATTCTTGCTATTTGCATAAGGAATAATATTTCTGTGGCTTATATTTTAGTTCTGATGAGGTTAAAAAAAAAAATAACAACAAAACCCCAAAAACTCAAGAGCTAAAAATAACTAGAAATCTCTACTTCTGTACTGTAAGGGAGTTTCAATAAAATCTTAGAATGTTTTTGTTGTAAAGTCCAATGTATAGTACTTAGTTCAGTTTCCCCTTTCCAGGATATTTTTAAGGGCAAAATTAAAATTTTCTTTATTCTGTTGGCATCTGTTTAGCTTTGATTTAGTTTCAGAAGCATTTGATGCTTGGAAAATTTTACCAGGCTTTCTTCTGAAATATTAGCTAGATGCAGGATGACAGAACTATCTTACATAATTTGGAAATGACACCAAAAAAACATTGCAGTAAAGATCATTATGACAAAAAAATCCATTTTTTTCTTCTTTGATGGGTTCCCTTCAAATCACAAAAAGTAGAATAAACTGGCAGTCATAATGTAGGTCCTTTTAAAAAACAAGATACCAGCAGCTATTTATTACCACCCAGTCTTCATGTGATGTGCAGCAAACATCTTTAAAATTTTAAAACAAAATGTGTATAAAATCACTTGACAAGATCAGGAAAACAGAAAGATGACCAGTACTGAGGAAATAATTTCCTTGCAGCACCTTTGCTACTGTTAAACATGATTTTCTGCATTTTCATATAAGACTTCAGGAATGGATTTATTCCCATTTCACCTTGTGTTAAATGATTTTGAGTTGCTGTATGATAATTTTTCCACTTTGAGAAACTATTATTTTCTGAATGTTGATCTTATTCTAGAGGTTGCTCAATGGAATTTTATTTGGTAAATTCAATGTAGAATGCAGAAACATTACAGGAGACTGGAATGTCACCTTCTTGTCATCATTTTCAGAACGTATTTTTTACGGGGGTCTGACCATGAGACACTAACAATAATTTAATTACATACTCACATCTCATTAGTACTAATAAAACTTACAAGTCATGGCATGCTGCTGTTTGAGGTTGGCTGTGACCAATGAGTAAGCAGGATTCTGTAGACATTCAGTCAAAATGATCTTGAAATAATTAGGTTGTAATGAAAGAAGTGAGAAGGGAAAATGGCAAAAATCATTCTTGAATAACAGCTAAGAATCTAGGTCTCCTCTTTTTGTGAGGTAGCTTCTGAATGTTCAGCAGCTTTGTTCCCACATTTTACTCTGCTGATTAGAACTGTGACCAGGAAGTCTCTGGGATTTGGGAGACAAAATTTATAAACTGATGGTGAAAAGCTACCTTTTGGCCTTTTTTCACAATAGGTAGCCAGATGGTGAACTCTTTGAAGTTTATGTTCTAATTAAATTCAAGTGTACTTCAAAGAAAGTCAGACTTAGTGCTCAACATTGAGACATTTCTAGTTTGATTTCTCCAAGTCATTACAAGGTATGACACTTTAATTTTATAATGAGTGGTGAATACTTTGGATATCTTCTAGAGAAGAGAAAATGATCTGTTTATAATATTGTTGCCTTTGCATCTCTTTTATCACAAAGTCTAGCTCACATTGAAGCTCTGAAGTTACTAGGGTTAAATTAAATATTTACTGATACCTTTTTTGCCTAGATCATTCTTTTAATACACATATTCTGCCTGCTTATACTTTCTTATTATCATTATTTTTGTTTTTCTGAATTTTCCTCTGTTTCTTTGGGTTCCACATTCCCATGTGATATATCAATCTCGTTCTTTCGTGATGCACACAGAGTGGAAGTGTAAATTACAGTGTTGTGGCAACTATGTTGGAACACCATGTTTGTGTCACACCATGATTTGCAGATGCTAGAAAGGCACTAGAAATCTTTGCTATTTTCTAGAGCATCAGTGAAGGGCACAGCAAACCCCACCCCTTCCTGCAGCCCTGTGAAGTATCTGGGATAGCAATATTCCAGTGGGAGGAAAAGCAGAGGGCAATGTCACCTACTCCTCCTGCTGCCTTGGCTGGCAACCGAGTATCATTTAACATTTTGGTTACTGGATCTGGCAGTGATCATCATAAAAAACACACTCCGCAATTAATATATTTTCTAGACATGAATATAATGTAAATTGTCCACTGTTAAGTGTTTAACAAGTTGAAATGGAAAACTTTTGTTTACAGATTGGGCATTTTTAATTTTGTCTTATATTTTGTCAGAATATTTTATAAAACAATTCAGTAATTATAAGTTCACAATCATGTGGCTAATTTTTAATGATTAACTACTGTACCCATATTGTCAAGTTATATTATTTCAAATTAAAAGTATTTGACAGCGGACTTGATTAAAGTAGATCATCCAGTTTATCAAATTAAATTCCCATAAATGAAATGTAAATAATTTTTTCTTGATAATCTTTAATAATTTCCTGTTTCTTTATAGTAGATAATTCTTATTTGTAACAAATACTAAGATTTTATTCCACAGCTTTTAAGATGGCTGATTTAATTAATCTTTAACTTTTATCAATTTTTGCTCTAAATCTTCATTGCTTCACTTATAAACACAATCTGATATTTTATTACTGCTGATTTTTTTCTAGCGGTGCTGACCTTTAAATGAAACTAGAAAGAGGAAGCCAGGGAAATATTTATGCCAGTTCAAATGAAAGAATATGTTTCATAGTTCTGTGAGGAGAAAGCCCAGAAAACACTTTCCTTTTTTAGGACTGTTGATTATCACTTTGGGTAATAATTCATCCTGTGCATACAGAGCAGGCTAATCTTTAAATATGGCTTTCAGCAGTACTTACACACAGCTGTAGACATTGAAAAAACATAGGGAGCTACAGGCATTGACAGTTGTTAATGGTTAATTTAGCTGTTGGTAAACTTTCATTATGCTTTTCTCCTGCAAGCATCTTCTTTTACTGGGCTTGTGTAAATTCAGAATCTTTCTAAATACTGAACTCAAGAACAGAATTTACTCATTATAGGATTGGGACTATAAGCATATTCATGTATTCTGCACATGACTTCTTCCTTTTATTAGGCAGGTTTCATTTCACCATTAGGAAAAAACCCTGAAAGGAGTAATTTGGTTGATACTAGTGTCTTTATTACTTCGATTTCATTAGAAGCTTGAGGACATTAAAACAGAGATCTATTTCAAGACAGGACTGGTGATAACAACCTAGCAGATGGTTCACAAGACTTGGAAAAAAAGGGAAAATATAATGCAAATTGCAGACAGTGACCAACCAATACGTATAATGGAACTGGTTTCTGATGAGGTTCAGTCTAGGCTTCGCTTTCTCTAGGCAAGAGAAGAATAAGCTAAGAACAAACTTGGGAGAAAAGGAAGTAGGTTTTTTGTTTTCTGAGGACTGGGCTGTGAAAACTAGTAAGATTTATGTAGGCTATGATACCAAGCAGTTTTATCCCACAGCTGCGATGTAGAACTTTCTGGTTTTCAGGGCATAAGCTCCATCTGTGTCACACAAGGTGACAGCTCCTTGGTTGTCACCTGTAATGAGGCACATCACCATTACACATGTTTTACATTTGAAGTCCTCATTAATAGTTTGGCATGTACAGGGACTTTGGACCCCTGTTTGTTCACAGTGAATAGATAATAGTTACTGTAAGGAACAAGTAATTTCTTGGAAAAGAGGAAAGGCAAGATGCCTTGCCCTGTTCTAGCTGTTCCCTCAGTATGTGTATGCTCAGACAAATTGACAATTACACAACTTTATTTGAATACCTTTATGCAAATATATATTGAAAGTTCTGTTCTCTTTTCTCATACAAAACCTATCTCCCTAGGACCTTTTCTCTATAAATGCTACAAGCATGCCAGGTTCCCGTTGTCATCTGTCCCTATCCACCTCTGTGTCACTGAAGGATTATGGCACAGATCATTAATCTCATTTTTTTATTCCACAAGTGCTTGTGGTAGGCAAAATTTTGTAAATCATGTGGCAGTCAATCCCAGCTCTGAGGACTTTGTCATTCATAATGCCATAACTCTATGTAGTGTCTCATAATTCTTTATTTCTACTGTATTATTTATTTAGCATTTAAATCATAGAAATAAATATTGTCATGGTAGCTTTTTTAGACCTTGTTGCAAGAAATAATGTGTAGATCATTAAAAATAATTATTCTTGATTATTCTTTCAGTAATTGTCTCTGAAATACTTAAGATGCTTCTTTATGAAATTCTGCCTCATTTTATTATACTGTGCTGAGGATTGTTCTCTCACCTCCTCATAAGAAAGCATCTGCACAACATATTACTTTGTGGACTCAATATGTAACCTGAACATGTATGATCCTTTCATTGTATGGAGCCCCCAGATCTGTTACAGTGGATGTGTTAATTGAATGTCCAAATCTATGTCAGTCAGTCGTAGGACAATCTTGAGGACCAAGTACAGTCATTCACCTCAGGAGAGAGTCTGTATCCTAGTCCTCCCAGAAAGTGTCAGCTCAGCAGAGTTCCTTTCCTGCAAGTCATTGACTGGATCCTGGGTCAACTTTTTAGACAAGTAGTTGGTCTCAGTATTTTATTCAACTTCTAGTCATATCTGAGGATTTCTCGTTGCCCAGAGAAGCTGGATGCCCAATGCCCAATGCCTGGAAGTACTCAAGACCAGAATAGAGCAATCTGATCTAGTGCCAGGAGGGTTGGGGTTTGATGATCTTTAAGGTTCTTCCAACCCAAACCATTCCATTTATGATTCTGAGTTTAATTTCTTTGTGGACTGTCTCCTCGGTTCTGTTTCCTTTTACTCAGACTTTCCCACAGCTAACTTCTCTCTTTCAAGAAATCAATTAAGCAGAATAATGATTCAGTCATCACCCTTCCCTCCTTCACTAATCAGCTTTCTTTGGGAGTTCACTGCCTTTCCAAATGTAGTCCAGTGTACTGGTGATAATGAAGCCCAAGCTGTGACAGATCAGTGTGTTCTTTTCTACAGCAGAAGGAAAGGCAGCTAAGCCTGGGAGATCTCTTCCATGAAATAAGCAAGCTCTACTCAGGAACTCGAAGGATGTGAAGGAAGAAAATCCGGGGAAGATAGGCCTTTTGTCATAAAGATGGAGAGCAATCAAATATAACAAAGACAAGTCCAGTGGCATAAAAATCATTCACTTCCCCTTCCACTTACCACCTCAGATATAATTATCTTCCTCCAGTTATATCAGTATGTATCTTGGGCTGAGACCTGTAGCAGAAGCCAGGCACTCAGCAGTACAGAGCTAGGGTGGGTAATCTCGAACCTCTGGACAATTATCTTCTAGAAAGACCTAGAAAGATTTGCATGATGGAAGCAGTGATCATGGATTAGGTGTCTTCTGTGTGGTTCTCAGGGACATATTGCAGAACTGAAACACAGAAGTTGAGGGGAAAGAGTACAAAGGATGCAGCAGCTAGGAAAAAAAGATCTAGAGGAAGAGACAAATGTAGGGTTTCAGAAACAATCATAGGGAGTGCAGGAGAGAAGAGAGAGCATGTGTGGTCTGATTCCAACACCAATACTATGCTGAGGGGAAAACTATGCCATTTTAGCAAGTCAAGAAGGAAACAGACACATTTTTGCGTAGACATAGACATTGGCATTGTCATTTGCACTTAGATACAGGTCCATAAAACACACATTTCAGAGTCAGACACTGTCAGTGGGCACTTTCTCAGTGCTTCCAGGGTTTCCATGGCTGAGTGTGTGGGCAGAATGCTGTTTGAGACATGAGCAGAGCTCATTCCAGTGGCAGACTCCGCAGGATGCTCACTGTCCCTCGGCCTCATTACTGCATGGATACAGTTGGAGGATAGTCAGTGGCCCATAGGATCACCAGGAGAATTTAACATTGCAAGAAAGATTCAATCCAAGGTCACTGAGGCTGTCACACTGCATCACATGTAGGCCAATGCTTGCAAATACGGCAGAGAATTTACCACATGCACATTATCACATTTTTGTGTCATTTAAGGATATTGGGTGTTACCACTCTCCAGAAAATGAAAGTCCAACTACAGTGATTTCAGGCCAGTCTTATCACTTATCAGTGGTCTGTCATCATGAGGACAGAAGAAAATCAAGCATACACTTTGGTAGCATTGTTGTAAGATAAGTAGCCATTCAGTAAAGAGGTGTCTCCCCATAGCTTCACAACAGCTTCATCCTTTGCATGCTTTCAGAGTCACACTTGAAGTCAATGAGGTACTGCTTAATTTATGTGCCCTTTTCTGGGCCTGAATCTGGCATGGTACAGTTTATGCATCAGACAGCTTGAATTATACCATATTTGACCCTGCATATCTGATGGCATGACAAATATGAGAAAACTTGAAATACTACATGTATTCATGTATTGAAATACTTCCCAAATTGGTTTTGGCTTGAATAAGGTCTTATTTCACTAGCTGGGCATGCAATACATGTGGAAGCTATGGCTTTCAGGGCCAACATACTTGTGGCAAAAGAACAGTGAAGACTTACATTAGCTCTGCAAGGGCATCTGGCATCCTCCTTGGAAGTCTGTCAAATCAGTACCAGTAACCAGGAGGGAAAGGCTTCAGATCAAGTCACCTGGGGACACCTCTCATATGGTACAGTTACAGCCTTTGAAATAAATACATAGCCAAGAAAGCTCCAAGTAACAGAATTTTAAAGAAAACAACTGGCAATAGTTCTCAGGTTCACTTTAAAAATGCACTTTCCTCATCTCTTTTTCTGTTCTGTGAAAAGAGGTGTGCAGTTGATGAGAATAAGTACCTACCTGATGTTAAAGCTGTAGTGGACATCAGAGAGCAGACCATGGCCAGTGTCATTTGCTGTCCTTTATTACCCCTGTCTGTCTGGATCTTGAGAGAATGTGGTTCTTGTTCACAGAGATCTCAGCTGTGCTTGGAGCAGCCCTTCAATTACAACCCTAAATTTATTCAAATCAACTGATAAGGGCTTCCTATAGGGTTTATTAAATTAGGTCACATTATTCTGAGTGGGTAACCAGTGGTCAGGGCCCTAAGGGTACTAATAAGCCTTAATGGCCCCTCTGAGTCTCTCCCACACCTGCCCACAGGCCAGGACCTATTCCCAGGTTTTAGGATCATTAGTCCCTGCCACGGCAGGGCCTGCTCCCACAGCCCTACCCTCTCCCCTTGGGCCTTGCTGAGCCAGGTGACATAGCTGAAAAACCTTAATAAACCTTAATAAACCTTAATACACAGTTGGAAAAGTACCTTGAATAGCAGTTTCATGCAAAGGTCTTAACATAGACTTGGAAGTTTCGATCTCCATCATCTATTGTTCTTATTGTTACGTGGAAACCACTGTATCAAATATTCTTTTAGAGTATCATGCTTATTTCAGTCCAACAGGCTCATAAATGAAATATGTTACACTCTGATGCTGCATCCTATAATACCACTCTTGACTGAGGCCTTATACATTCCCTGCCCTAGCAAATTAGGTTCCAATCAACAAAATTTCATCTTCTTATATTGGAATTTTTTAGGTTAGACTTACACAATCTACTGACACAAGGCTGGAATTATGGTGTTGACATTGAGTGCCCACACTTTGTCTCCAGATGGTCTTTTTAAATTTATCATACTTACAGGTTGTAAAATCTACCTCTTTTTCTGTACACTGTCGTATTGAAACAAATAAAATCAGGGAGAACCAAGGGACAGTTCTATAATACTAACCAGGAGGATCCTAATAGAGGATTTTGATGTGTTCATTAAGTTACAATTTCGAAAAAGCATTCTTGTTAAAACAAGCTCTGAAAACAAACAACCAAGAAAATTTCCTTTCTCACTTTTGCTAGAGTGCACCTCAAATCTCAGTAGAGTTTCCTTAGTACTCTTTTCAACTTACAGGTTTCACAAAAACATGTATGTGAAATATTTCTTTCAGAACTGGTCCACTAGTATTTTTCAGCTTTTTGGGGCTTAAAATGTGGTAGTAAAAGAAACATTTTACTTCCTGCCTACAGTAAAGCATCTTACTTTGTTATGGAAAATAGAAATGCTGAGAGTAGTAGATTTGTTGTTTGGATTTGTTGGGCTTTTTGTTGTTGTTTGGGTTGTAGCTTTCATGGGTTCTGTTCTTTTGTGTTGGTTTGTTTGTTTGTTTTGGCTTGGTTTGATTTAATTTCATTTTGTTTTCTGGGGGTTTTTTTTGCTCTTACTTGTATATCTGTAACAGCATTTAACTTTTGTTTAAAGTTTGCAACTGTTTATTGTCAACATTGAGTTGAGGGAATATCTGGGAATTTTTGTACTGTTCAGGTAAGAATGGTAGAGTTTCTGAGTTGCCTACTAAAGGCTAGTGAAATAGACTTGGTTTTGTTTGTTGGGAGTTTTTTGGGGTTTTCTTTGCATTCTATGTTATCTTGGGAAAGTAGCAGTGCTGATTTTTGTAGTATGCATCCAATAGCAGTCTCTAGTTCAGTGGGTTTTCTTCTCTCTTCAGGATGCTTGAAATTAACTTCTCTAGAGTATTACTTCTGAAAATCAATTTGATTTTTTTTTGCCTGTATGGCCATTTTTTTCTGACATACCAGTTACTTCAGACTAAACATTCACATGACCACATTTTAGTTTTCTTGGTAGACAGCCTAGGTAAAAGATGCCTTTTGCAGAGAATGTGATAACCAGACAAAAATTAGCCTGCAATACCTGATGTGATGACATAGTCTATCATCGAATCTGAGCAGTGCATGATGAGGATGCCAAAGAGTCAAAGCCAGGGAATGAAAACCTGTATTGGAAGCTGTATTTTTATATTCAGCAGTATGGGCACATCCTTTTCCACATGAACAAAAGAGAAGAGCTGTTACAAAAAAACCCCAAAGCAATTATATGAAGAAAAAATAGACTCAGTTATACCGAGCTTGTCTTTTAAACATGCACCTTTCATTATTTTTGTGCATTAACTGTAATGACAAGTAGGTTTTTGACTTGAGCTTGTTAAATAATTTTTCTTTTGGAGATGTAGCATATTTTTACATATATTTCATGGCCACTTGAAATATGCTTATTTTCACCATATGAAATACCATGCACAATTAGCATCAATTTTCAACAGTTAAGTGAAGTCCATCACAGTTTTCGTTAACATTTTGTATATCTGTAATTTTGCGTTATGCGAAGTTGTGGTGTTTCCTTGAAGCTGTATTATCATATTTTTTTATTATGTTTGCCTTTAGAATTTCCAGTTGCTGTGTCCTTCGAATTTCAAAGGTTAATGAGGGAAATCTCCTTTATTTTACTCTGTGTACCATGGTCACTGACAGTTTCTTAAAAGAAGTGTTTAGCAGCTAATTGGTGCTAAGAGAAGTCAAAGATTCGTTTTCATCCACTGAACAGGCAGTTTATGTGTTTATGCATGAGGACCTGCTGACTTGCAAAGAATGGTTAATGAAAACAGGACACTAATTTGCCTGTTTCATAGAGCTTGCAGGTGGGAGACAGTTGGGAGACTATCAGAGTAAACAGATTATTCTTTTCAGTCAAAAAGCTTGGCTCTCTTAATTGCTTAGGTATAAATTCATTAGACTCCTTGGGGTGGTGGTGGGAATTCCCAAAAAGTAAAGAGGTACATGAGCAACAAAAATCACTTCCTGAGAAGTTCAGAGCTATTTCGCATACAAGAGGTTTTTTTGTGTGACCACAGACTGTTCTGTATCCAATCCTGAAAGGGCCAAACGGAAGTAAATACTCACAAGTTCAGCTTCATGAACCTGCTCAGTGCAGGATCAGCACAGATCTGCTCTGAGAGGGAGGAGGCAGGAGCACACAGCTGGAGTGGAGGACATGGGTTACCCATCACACAAGCACAGGATTGACAGTGATGTGTTTTCTTGGGTTTATACATCCAAAATAATCAAGGCCAAAAAAAAAAAAATGGCATGTTTGGGAGCAGACCTATTCCTACAAGCACCAATTCTCTTTCCTGCTGAGAAGTATATAAGACAGAGATGTTCATTTGGGGGAGAGAGGGCTGATGGGGTGATTGATCACAAAAGAAAGAATTATGCTTGGGGATTTTGGGGCTCTTAAGATTGTGCTTACATGCATTTTACATATATTGTAGCTGTAGTAGTTGAATGTGTTTTGTGTCTACTCTATTTTACGTGACAGGGTCCATTCTTCTTTCTCTTTGGTGAGTCTTCCACCCCAGCAGAACACTCAGTACAGTATGTCTGGCTGCTTTTTAGAGTACACTGCAGAAGTTAAAATTTGTGTAAAAACATCCTTTCACCATGCTTTTAGGAAAACAAAAACATAAGCAAAAATGGGGTTTTATCTCAATCAGTAATACAGTAGCCTGTCACATTCAGTAGGAAAAAACAGGCCTAATGGTTGCTGAGATTAGAAATAGCTTTAAAGGGCATCATTATAACACGGTGACATAGTGAAGCTTAATAGGCACTACAACATCCTTTTTGTCTTTATGTTTCCCTGAACACTCAGTTCTGTGACAGGTGGCTATTCCTGTGTAAATTTACCCAATTATATTTGTGTAGCAGTCCTGAAAAAGCCTTACTATATTAACCATTAAAAGTCACTGACAGTCTTTGGAGAAATGTTTCAGTGTACCTGTGTGAATAGAGGGTTTGAATGATATGTTGTTTTTTAGGTAATTTATGAATATTATTTTTAGTTCATGTATGAAAATATGATAAAATATGCATTTTCCATTGCATAGTTAACATATTCTGTTTTATTATATTCTGTTTATATTTTCCCAAGAGGAATGAGGGAGAGGAAGGAAGTTAAGTTTTAGTTGAGCATTTTGTTTTGTAGGCACTGGCAACACAAAACATTTAGCTAATTTTATTGAGAAACAATAGTTTCAAATATTAAATTGCCTTTACTGCTTATCTCTAACGTGTTTATATCATGGGAGTTTCCAGCGTGAACAAATACAGCATACGCAATTGAAGGCAGCACTTCAAACAAGAAATAAGGATGTTTAGTTTAGTGATTAAAAATGGAAATGCTATTATTGAGAATCCATTCTTTAGAAATTTTTTGATAGTTCAGTAAGCTATGTGCCCTTCCATATTAATAAAAAACTTTATTCATATTTTGTTGTCTTAAGCTTTACCTCCAAAGTCAGCTGAACTATTCATCTAAGGTTTGAAAGACATTTCTGTAGAGTGTAGTACATTGACAGAGGCTCAAATAAATCAACTTATTATATAAAAGGGCCTCTTTGCCATTCCTGACTTGGGTGAGCAAGAAAATAAATTGAAGTAAAAATGTACCATGAGGCTAGAAAAAAGGTTTAGGATTTTTTGAAAATTAATTAAGTGTATCTCCAGGGTAAATAGACTACTATGGAATCTATTGCCCAAAGACAGTTTTATATTATTACACATTTTAACCTTTCTTTGCAAGTCTTGAACTCTGGTATGCAGTAAAGGCACATACCATGAGTATAAATATATTTTATATAGTATCTGCCATAGCAACAATGTTGAAAGTACTGCATATCATGAAATGGTAAGATTTGTAAGGATATTAGAACTAAGCAAATAGAATAGCCAAGTTGTTTACAGTAGATGAAAAGAAATAATTTGTTACATAAAGAAAAATTGCTGTTTTCAAAGGACACTTGAAGTACCTGCATACAATTGAGTTCCTTTGAATTTACTCAGTAATATCTCCCTGACGTGGTTAAGAGTTGTTACTCTTATCATGAATGTATTCATGCTTTTATATTTTAGGAGTGCTTAGACAACAAAACCCCACGTTTCCATCTGGCCCTTCATCTTTATTCAGTTCTTTAGTTTGTTCTTTCTGTGCTATTCAGCACTCAGCATTAGCAATAAGTAGCCATAACTTCTATGCTGAGTTCTCTCAAACCTCCAAACCCCACATCCAGTCTTATATGGCTGTTGCCATTCAGTGCAGGGATACGGTGAGTGGCTCTGGTGTGGGCACCCCGCTCCCAGAACTGGAAGGGTGTGTGCAGAGACTCCTGTCTCCGTGGTGTCAGTGGCTGCAGGCAGCACCAGTGGCAGCACTGTCCTTGGAAAGAGTCAAGGAAGCAGCAGCAGCGACCCAAACTGGGGTGTGACGAAGAGGCAGAGACAGCTGCAGCAGCAGCTGCTGCCTGGCAAAAGTGTGAGGGCAAGGGAACAGCGGGAACAGCAGTAGGTGTAGGATGGGATGAAGGGAGGGAAAAGGCCTCAGCTGAAGCCCTAAACTGGAGACATTGAGAAGTTACAGCAGCAGAAGCCTTCCTGGCTTTTGGCAGTTCTCCATCCCTGTTAAGTCGTGTGAATGGTTTCTTTAGGTCAGTGCGCCATGGCTGGGGAAGCCCTGGTGCAGCTCCTGCAGGAGGGCACGTGGTGACTTGTATTGCATTGTCAAATGGAGCCATCTGCTTTAGCTCAGGGGTGCATCTCCTGGAGAATGTCGTCATCAGAAACTGAGAGTTGTATGTACTCCCCAGTATCTGGGAGGTGTATGTGCTTCCCCAAATAGGTGACAGGTGAGGAGGACATTTTCTGGATTGCAATTCCTGACTTGGGTTCCCAGAGCATGCTTTATCTTGTTTAATTGTGTCCCCCTTAGAGACAGCATGTAATGAGGAACCTCACATCTCATTTCTGCCTGAAACTCTACTCTCTGAAAGCCGAGTATTGATTGCAGTGTAGGCTGTGGAAACACAAAGCTTCTGCATGCTGAAGTGCTTTTTGTTGAAACAGACCTGTAGAAGTTTTTCTGTGGTAACACAAGTCTTCTGTAACAGAAACAGAAATTTCATAACTAAAAAGAGAAAAAAAGTGCTGTTGCATTTTTTTCCTCGACTGCAGTAATTCTTAATATGCTGATTTGCCCAGGACCCATGAATCTTTTTTCTTTTAAATAAGTTGAACACTACTTTTGTAAGTTTATCCCCCGTCCTTTTCAGTGAGTGGCAATAGAGAAAAGAAGTCTTGTCCTCATGTCAGACACAACTAGGCAGGGTAGCACAGACTTACTGATTGAGGAGGAGGACTATGGGTGGGGTAGTGTCCTGTGTTTTTCTCAGGGTTACAAGGTTTTTTACTGCAGATGTTCATCACCAATAATCTGTCATAAAGTTGCAATTAATAGCTGTTGTGCCCGTAATGTAACCTGGAGGAGTTTTAAGAGTTTTATCGCTTTAGATATTGGAGAAAACAATGAAAAATATTGATGGCTGTTCTGGGTAAATTAGTGACTCAGTAGAAAACATTTTGTTGATTTTTATATTTGGTAGGTAGTCAGGGGATACTGCTGTCACCCCACATAGTTGGCCTCCTTGCCAGATGGCATTACAAGTGGATCAGCATAATTAATTTCAAAACCAGTCAGCAGATTATACAGGGCAACATTTGCTTCTGAAAAATACATGAAATAATAGAAATCTTTGGTCCAACTCAAGTCTCTCCATTTCCATATCTCATCAGCTTTACAGATTTCTTTGTTTTATATCTAATATCCTCTGGCAAGGAGGGTATTTTGCTTGCTAGATTAACAGATGTTGATGAGTGTAACAGTTTGTTGAAAGCTGAAAACAAAATCTCATTCTGAGCTGGTGGGAGAGACCCAGTCTTGCAGCTGTAGGAGAAGAAAGAGTCATGATTTATAGAAGAATAAGGCACTGGCACATTGCAGACACCAGAAACAGTAGTGTAATTCACAGCAGAATTGTGATGATGACAAGTGGCCTGTTTTTCAGACTGTCATCAGCCCTCATGTGTTGTTTATTTTCATTGTAGGGTAGGAGATTCATGTTTTGTATACTGTTACATGCATATAGAATATTGGCCTGTGTACTTCTCCATGTCTCAGTAGTTCAGCCTGCTTGACAAAGAAGCCATGCAGGTGAATGGATGTTCACACATGCCTTCTCTGAGTGGGGCAGTTCCCCTTGGCTTTACCACTTACTCTGAGAATATGACCTGAAAATTTGCTTCCATTCTGAAAATACCTTTTCTGATGTGTTTTTATAATAATTTTCCACTCAGTTCTCTTCCTTAAAAATGGACTCTATGGTCTTTGATTCTTCTCGGATCACCTTTCTTTCAGTATGCCCTGCATGATGCATTATATCTATGGACATGTTTATATTGCCTGGTGGTTTTATAACAAGAAGGTAAATCACAGAATCATAGAATCACTAGGTTGGAAGAGACCTTCAAGATCATTGAGTCCAATCCAGCTCTAATGCCTCAACTAAACCATGGCACTGAGTGCCACATCCAGTCTTTTTAAAAACACATCCAGGGATGGTGAATCCACCACCTCCCCAGGCAGACCATTCCAGTACTTTATCACTCTTTCAGTAAAAATCTTTTCCCTATAATTCAACTTATGTTTCCCTTGGCACACCTTAAGACTGTGTCCTCTCATTCTGTCAGTTGCTGCCTGGAGAAAGAGACCAATCCCCTCCTGACTACAGCCACCTTTCAGGAGGTTGTAGAAAGTGATAAGGTCACCCCTGAGTCTCCTATTCTCCTAAACAGAGCCTCTTGGTTATGTGTTAGGGGAAACACTAGATGCTTTTTAGGATGCTGAAAGAATTTATTATCGGTGTGAGCACAAGCTCAGATGTAATGAATGGGCAATCCTTCTCTTTTGTGAAAAGACATCAAAATCACTCAAGACATTCTGTCTGTCAGTATTGGCTGATACATATGCAGAGGCCTCCTTTGCATGTACAACAGTTACCCTGCTATCTCCAGGTTCACATCAGGAGGTATATTATTGTGACTAAAAAATTTAACAGAACAATAATTGTAGATTATGATAGTATTGGTCTTAAGTAATACATATGTAATATATTTTCTTTCAGGAGAAGCCACTGACCAAATCTCTGCAACGAGGAGAAGATCCCCAGTTTGATCAAGTAAGACTCTTGAAATTACATTATTTCCATTCTTCAGGCCAAAAGAGTGCATTGGAAGGCATTTTAGTGTCCTTATACTGTTGTTGCATGCTGCAAAAGCAATATTTCTTGGTGTGCTTTGGTAGAATGATAAGTGGTTGCCTAACCATTCTTTGATATAAATTGGAAGAATTTTTCCTCTGTTTCCAACATCAGTATTTTTCTGCCATAGAACTTGTTACTTTTTATAGTGTATTAGGCACATGTATTGTTCCTTGTCTGTTTCCCCTGATGGGGATCTTGAAGCAAAATTTGTATCTTTTCTAATTACGTGGTTTTTGAAACAGGTGTTTGGCCCCCAATCTTTTATGAGATTTCTTTTATAGTTAATATGAGGGCCTATGGAATCATGATTGTTGCCATCAGTCTCATCAGTCTAGTTTGCCTCTGTAGCTGTGACACAGCATAACTTAGGTGTGTGTTGCACTTCAGATAGGCTGAGCCAATCTGTTGTGTTTAAAATCAAGTGTAAGTTCAATTGTCAGGATAAATGCCTGTATATGACAAGTTAGATAATTATTAGAAAAATGGTGGTCAGGGAAAGAATATTAAAAATTAAGTAGAGTTTATCTAATTGGTCTGATTTCATTTAGTGGAACAATAAAATTTTAATTAATAAAATGAAATTTATATCTGGCATTAGATTATTTTATTATGTAAGGGAAATAGGACAAGTATAAAATAAAACCAACAGCAATATAGACTCTTCTAATTGATTATATAAAGCAATTTATTTTTGTTAGCAGTCTTTCTTTTTGTCAGCAACACTGAGAATAACCTATTTTGAAATAAAGAAAGATAGGTTCTAAAGAGTTTAAGTTACATAAAGGATGCCAAAAATAGAAAATCTCACTCCCCATGAAGAGGAATCATAAATTCTAGGTATGCCATTGCTGTCACTGTTGCTACTGACTGCCCTCACCACTGTGCTGCCAGCAGGGCCAGAAACAGGACAGAAAGACAGAGCAGAAGCAGCAGCAACAGCAACAATTCTAAAGGAAGTCATGGCCAATGCCATAAGATGCAGGTGCCATATTGATTGATTTTGGGAGAGGAGATTGCTGTAAGTGCAACGTCAGAACCTCAGCTGAACATTTATTGAGTTTTCAGAGACATTTTGCCAGAAATAAAGATGCCTTGTGAGACTCCACTGGCATTCGCTGCGGTTCCCCTTTTTAGCTTGACAAAGTGACTCTAGATCGTTCTGTAGCTGCTTTTTGGGGAGAGAGAGCCTGCTTGCAGGGCTGCTCAGAGCAGGAGGTGAACAGAGGAGGTGAGACTTCTGCTTCATACTCAGGGGCTCCCCGTCCGCCTCGCTGACTGTGGAGACCCCGCAGGGAAACCAGTCACTGTAGGCTGAAGGAGGGTCTTTCTGAGTACTCCCTGCCTGCCTCATGAAATTCTTTGTGATATTCTGGCCTTAATTTTATATATATATTCTTTTCCTTCCTGTGGGAAGAATGTTGCACTCAAATGGCAAAGTAAAACAAATTAAGCCACCCAGATGCAAACCTTGTGATAACTGCTCCTGCAGTGCATTAAACAAACTCATAATGGGTGGCCATGATTTGATAAAATATTTATGATTTAGCAAATTTTAGCTCCCTTTGAAAGGAAGAATTGGATATTTCTCCTAATTATTAGTAAGTAGACAGAAAATTGAGTAATTAAGTCAAGATTATTTAATGACAACAGCAGAAGCTTCCTAGAATGAAACAACTGTGTGTTTACTGCTGCAGCAATTTAGTCTAAATGCAGGTGGGAGAAAAAAAACCAGAGGCAGATCAAACATCCAGGTAAATTTTTATATAACATTCATATATCTTTCTGTCCACATATCCGAAGTCCTACCTATGTGCAGAGTTGATAGAAGAGTACAGTGATGAGATTGACTTGGATGTCTTGTCAGAAAACCTTGTTTTCAGTTGCTTGAAATTTTTAAAACAAGCTATTTAAGCTGAAATTTTCAGAATTTTTCAGCCTTGGGCCAGATTGCTGGCAAAGTTTCCCTTTTCAGTTTTCTCATTGTTTTCTACTTAAATAGCATTATAATTTTGAGATGTTCTGGTGCTCCTGGGATGGATTTAGGCCTGTGATCAGCAGATGGGACCTGAACCTGGCTTACGAGCCCATTTTCAAGAACATAGTTCACACTTAACAAAATTATTTTAGTTTGGCTAAATCCATACAATCAAAGAAGGGTTTTAATTGTATTCAAATAGTTTGCATTCAGAATTTTGTAGTGCACAATACAGATTTGATAGAACTGAGCTTGCGTAGAGACAGGAAAGCAGAGCAAAAGATCTTTCTTTACCTGGCATGTTTCATTCACTAGATTATGTGAGCACATTGCGTTATAAAGTTGTTTTTCAAATGATAACATGTCAGAAATATAAAGTTGTCATGAAAGTAGGGATAATAAAATGAAGGTGTGGTCTGCCTGGGAAGCTCTGAAGATCATGATATGACAGGCACCAAAACCCAAGTAAGAAGGCATGTGCTTTTAAGTGAAACCACTCAAGTTTTATTTTTGAAGTTAAGTATTTGAAGAGTCTATGGGATGAAGGAAGACCAGGTTGGTAATCCCTTACTTCTCTTTTCCAGTTAGGGTGCAGAAAGCTTTGGTGTTAATTTCTGAAACCCATAAAGTCATCTAGCAAAAACAAAATAGGTCAGCTATGACATTCTTGATATTTTTACTACAGAAATGAAGGGGCGAAAGAGAGACAATCCCTATGAACAAACTTCTTCAAGGAGTGTCTAATAATTTTTACTTTCATTTTTAGGGCATGTAAGTGATAGACTGTCAAAGGAACCTAATTTTCTTTCTTTTGACATAATCAAAATTATCTCTATTCAGTTTGAATGAAATTGATAAATAATGCTGAAGTGAGTAGGTCACTAGTTGCTTTAAAATGTCTGAGCTCAATCTTCTAATGGTAAATTAAAAATAAGGCATGACCTGATTTAAAACCTGCTTTTTGCAAGTCGTTTTCAGAAGTGGAAAAAAACAGCCCCAAAAAGTAACTTAACAGTGAACAGAATGGGCACTTTGGCTACCCAAAGTAGTCAGCATCAAGTTTAACACTGAAATCCCCAAACCCTTTGAGGTGCCTGTGAAAGCATTGCTTACTACCCCGAAATAGTTCTGTCCCTGGCTCCCTGAGAACCAGCATTTTTTCCTGCCCATTCTTAAACACCATTTCAGGATCATTCAGTGATGGTGGTGATGGATCCAGCATCTGGAAACCTGACTGGGCCAGGGCTGTTTCTGTCCACACAGGTGTAGTCAGTGTCTGCTGTTAGGCAGACAGCATGTCTGGCTGCCTGTTGCATCACCCTCCTCGAACAAATAATAGGATCTTGAGCAATGTATGAAGGGATGATACTGATCCTGACTTGCTGAATGTGTCACCTCTGGCCCAGCAAACTGCATTCCTTACACTGACTGTTTTCCTTTCTAGGTGGGCATGTGTATAGAGAAAATATAGGCAGGAAATTATGTAGGTTTTTTCATATGGTTTTAAATATTTTCATGGTATATTTGAAATCATGTTTTGACAGTCCTTGATTAGACAACTCTAGTTGCCTATTGGCAAAGAGCATTACAGCTCCAGTATTAGCATGCTCTATGTCCCCAGTTACAGAAATGTTATTAAACACTGTACTAGTGAACTATGACTTAAACTTCCTATTACAGGAAACCATAAAGTTGCAGTACATGAAAAGATCAAAAGCTAGCAAAAACCCATAATTCTCTAAGAGGGTTATCCTCACCTAAGGAAACATTTTTATTACTCTTTTCTCAGCCTCTACTAATGTATCGTTTGTTCTTACCAGGGTGTATAAATGTTCCATGAACTGACAACACTGGAGGCAGAAGAAGGGCACTGTGTAATCTTGGACTGTGCTACAGGCTGCTTTCCATATAAAAACACAAAATTAATGTAATGTTTTGGCCATGGAAATTAAAATTTAACAGGAAAGCTTAGTTTTCATATGAAACTATCTATTTGAGGTGCCTGTTTGCAGAAGTTTCAGCATAAACTGCACAAAACTTTATTCTTGTAACAGTTTGACTGCTCTCTTCTTAGATGTGCACTAGATTGGAGACTACAGATTGGAAAGCAAAAAAATTTCATGTTTTATATACTTTTAGGAGATGAAAACAATGAAAAAAGTCAACCAAGGTTTAGGAAACGAAAATGAATAATAACAATAATAAAAAAACTGGGAAATGCAAGAAATAAATAAATAAGGCACTAAACAGCATAGTAATGATAAAGTGTCCTTTTTCAGAGAGCCTAAACATGATTAATGACATGCTGATAATGATTCTTATCCAGTATTATTTTTAGAGGTAGATAGTTAATACTGATATCATTGTCATTGCAGTAGCACTGCAGTTGGCTGCTTTTGTGTTATCCCTTTCCCTGAGTTTTACACATTGTCCTTCATCACCAGAAAAGGCACAGGGTAGAGAAAGTATAAGAAAGGGTGGTCATGAGGTCATAAAATAACCTTTGGCTCCTGGTCAGAGGTTTGGGTTCAAGCAGTGTATAAAAAAGTACATCTGAAGGCAAAATTAAAGATAACACTTTCAGAACTGATCTTGCTGTCCACTAAAAATAAATGGATTTTCATGTAAAGTGTTATGCTGGCAGTAAAATAGCTATAAACATTGGTAGTGTATAAGCATTCTAGCTGAAATTACCCATCCACAAACTTATGGTGCTAAAAAGTGCTGCTTTCTTTCTTTCTTTTTTTTTTTTTGTCTCACAAAGCCAAAGCCATTAATGAAAACTATTGAGTTCAACTTGAATAGTTATCAGTTTTAACCATTTCCAGGGAGATTTAACTTCACAGCACGGTCCAAAAAAAATGCTTAGAACAAAGATGTGTATGAAAGGAGATCTCCACAACCACAAATGCATTCAGCAGCATTGATGGAAAGTGTAAAACCTTAGTTATGCTTTTCCATTATTTAGAATCTGCACAATTTGAAGATAAAATATGCAGACATTGTGCAAAATATAGAGTCACAAGAAATAAACCAAGACTGCAAAAATGAAGTACTGAAATTCTGCTATATTAAAATGGCAATAAAATGCCCATTACTATACATATTGACATATGTGGTATAGAAAAAGAGTGCTGGGCCAAAAAATATATGATACTGTTGGAAAATGGGTGCAGTTTTGAATATATTTGGTGTTAAAGCACACATAAATTCATTAATGACATAAAAAAGGTAATCATACCAATTTGCTGTTAGTGGAAACATTTCTTATATTTGAATTTTGAGACTTTTATGAAAGTATATAAATTGTAGTGAACTGTCTGAGCAGAAATTCATTAAATTTACTCTTGCATTTTAATCCAAAATAAATATCAAGCATTTACATAAAGTGTATTTAATGCTCTGTGAACACAGGTTTTAAACAGCTCCCTACTTGTGCAGCTTTCTTATCCTTAAACTATACACTAGGTAGTTCATTTATGATGGAAGAATATGATCATTTGTCCAACAAGGACATATTTGTACATCTGTGCACTCTCTTTCAGGAGCAGCACAGAGCTAGAATTCATCTCACTCCTGGACTTACTTCCAGTAAATGAAAGGGTTGAGTAACCGGCATGCTGGCTAGACTTCCCTCCCTTCCTGTTCCCTGAGAGCCAGGTCTTTTCCCAGTCCACCCTTCCTTCCTGTCTTAAAAGTGCAATGACAGAAAGATTAAAAAAATAGAAGGGAAAAAAAAAAGCCATATTGACCTTTTATCCCAAATGAAGACAGACACTGTAAATTCAGCAGAGAAAGTATGGCATGAGAAGATTTAACAGGAAGCACTTTGACTTTTTCTGGTGAAATTGTATAGGTGGGATTTAGAAAACAGCTGTGATAAGTATGTCAGTGAACATGCAGAAAGACCTGATGGAAACAACTTTTCACTTATAGTCAGATACTGCAATTTCTGAAAAGATATTTATGTCTGTTTGAGGACAGACTTTTGAGTAGGGCCTGTGGACACAGGACAAAGGCTAAGGGTTTTAAACTAAAACAGGGTCAGTTTTTACTAACTAGAAGGAAGATGTTTTTTACTGTGAGGCTGGAGCAGGTTGCCCAGAAAAGCTGTGGATGCCCCATCCCTGGATGTGTTCAAAGCCAGGTTGGCTGAGGCTTTGATCGGCCTTGTCTCGTGGAAGATGTCCCTGCCAATGTTAGGGAATTTGAAATTAGATGACCTTTAAGGCCTCTTCCAACCCAAACCATTTTGTGATTCTATGATTATGGGGTTCTTTTCTGGTCTTCCCTAGGAAACCCATTTTCATCATATTTCATCATTAACAAGCAGCATTGTGCTAACTTCATAAAAAAATTTGGAAAACAATAGAGAAATGAGTTGGTAGTATAAAGTTTGCCCTGACTCCAAGTGATGGATTTCTTCTGAGTATTTATCTGGATAAACACTAGATGGATTTGGTATAATTGAGCCTGAAATCCTATAGCAATTCTTTATGAAAGGCCTCCTGTCACTGCTGCAAGCAGTTGCTTCATGATATCTTCCACAGCAAATTGTTTCATATTTCAGGTAAAAAAATCTATTGCAAAGACTAGATTGAAAGTTTTCCAAAATATTACTTTAATGAAAACTTTTAATTTAGCAGGGGCAGTTATTATATCTTTCTAATGCAGTGTGTTTAATTTTAGGCCATAGTACCTGGGTAATAATAACTTCATCCTCAAAGTGTCTCAATAACTTTAATCCACAACATCACTGTGAATTAGTTAAATCCTCAGGCTGAAAAACTACAAAGGAGATTCAGAGTTACTCATCTAGACTAAGTGTCATCCACAAAATTCTTAGTTAAGGCTGTAGTAATACATGGGAATGCTTGGCCTGCCTATTTTTCTCTTGTCTTAGTCACAGCATTCACAAAAGTTTGATGTTACATGAAACATTAAACTCCACTGTTTTTCCATAAGCACTGAGATGTGCTGGTTTAAGTTTAAGCAGGTGGATAAACCTGACAGTTTACTACATAATCAGTGTACTTGGCATGTACTACACACTTCAGCTCTTCCCTCCTGATACTCAGTACTTCCCAGGATCGAGCCCTGCATGACCTTGAGGTGGTCAAAAATCTCCAGATCACTGATTTCTTCCCTATTTTAAATAGTTGTTTTTCATTTTCTTAAAATGTCCACAAATGCTGTAGCTTGAACATTCAGTTGCAATACATGTATTATCCTCTTGTATAACAATGGGGGGTTTTTCACCCTACTTTTTGATCGTTTTCATGTTTTGTAGCTTTTGTTTCCTGTAATAAGATGTTTAAGTGAGAGTTCAGTCCAACATGCTCAGTAACATTTCTGTAATTGGTGCCATAGTTAATACTGAGTGAGCAGTAATCTTATCCAGTATGCCAGTAGAGCTGTTCAATCAGCAACCTTTAAGGAATAATTCTAAATTATTCTTGTTTATTTGTGCCCACAAAGACACAAGAAACTCTAAACATTTTTCTATATATATTAAAGAGAAGTTTTCAGGGTTTTTTCTAAGTTCTCAGGTGTGTGAGAGTAAGATCCATGGTCAGTTGACTAAAATCATTTAAGAACTGGTGGTGTTTCTTAATATGTTCTGAGTTTCAGGGGGCCAGCCAGCAGTCAGATATAATCCCTGAAGACAGTGCCTCTGATTTATTACTTTTTCTTTCCTTACAATGTGTTTGAACTCAAATCAACATTGTGTAAAAATGAGAATCACCTGCTTGAAGAAGTAGATGATTTGCTGATATGTGAAAGATGTTATACATGATTTTAATGCATTTTAATATTATCAATATATAGACTTTATCAACATACACTCCACTGTTGCATTTCTGTTTATGTTTTATAGAATCATAGCTTCATATAGGTTGGAAAAGACCTTTAAGATGAAGTTCAACCACAAACCAAACATTGCCAAGTCTAAACACTAAACCATGTTCCTACGTGCCATGTCCACACATCTTTTCAAGACAGGAAATGCAGAATATTAAGTCACTGCTTGTACCATTGTTTTCAAAAAATGGATGAAAACAAGAAAGAACCGTTGAGTTAGTACTTCTTTGAAGGAGGAGAGAAAACTTGAACAGCATTTAATTTGTTGATTCATTGTATTTTCCCAATAGGTTATAAGCTCAATGAGCTCACTTTCAGAATATTGTCTACCCTCTATCCTGCGCACTTTGTTTGATTGGTACAAAAGGCAGAATGGCATAGAAGATGAATCCCATGAGTACAGGCCAAGAACAAGCACTAAATCCAAAAGGTATGATTTTGAATATGCTTAATCGATAAATTCTAAGGTAAACTGTGGTACATTTCACCCATCAGCTTTTGTGAGGCAGCAGTTGCTTGAAAGTTGCATCTTTTTTCTGCTTCTTCCTGAAACTCTTCTCTTGGCTTCTTGATGGTTGAAATAGTTGAGTCTTTCATGTTGTGCTCCTCACAGTTCAGACACAACAGTGCTGTTGTAATTGTCTTACTGATGTTTTGGATGCTTTCATGTCACTTAAATACCAGCTTGTATATTTGCTCAAGTGATCAGACAATCATTCTGTGCCACTTGGAAGAGTGTTTCCTATATAGTGTTCTGCTTACACATAAAAAAATCATATATACCTAATTTCAATCTGGAAACTTAAGAATCAATCAGAGAGTTTTAGCAACATATCTCTTAAAAGTAACAAGCACACGAAGATAATGATATCACTAGTTCCTCAGTGATAAGGCAGCAGACTGATCTTGGTTATATTGAGGTCTGGCAGTATGGTTCAGGTATATTCTTCAAATTGTGAGTTTTACATTTTACTGCATTTACACACTTCAATGAAACAGCAGGAGAATCAACACTGACAGACCTGGTATTCAGAAATGCACAGGCAATTCTTGACAGTGGAATTATATTTTAACTCAGTAACTCCAAAAGGCAGTAGTTGTTGGAACAAAGGGTTAGGGGCTAGGTTTAGATACTAAGGAAGAAATGAACCTGAGTTAGACTCTATGTCAGTAGAAGTAGGCAGAATGAAGACACAGTTCATTAATTAGATGTCTGCTTTTGGGTGAGATGAATCCTTGCCTTGAATTGCTTCTTTCTCTCAACTTGTTCAATGACTACCTGCTCATAAATAGCTGTCTTTGAGAACTCCACCCAAAATTTAGTAGAAAGTCAGTTTAGTAGTGAAACAAGACCACTCTGTCGATTGGGAGTGTTACAGAAAGAATGCATAAAAAGTCCTTTCTCCAGTTAATGTAAAACCAAAGGAAACCAAAATGCAAATTACTTGCTTCATCACTGGTCAAGTTGTACTCTTAAATCCTAGTTTATTACAAACACATAAGTACATTTGAAATCACTAAAACTCTCAATCTTTATAAGAATGGTGTGGAATTTACACAAATATCTCACTGAAATCCTGTGAAATGCTTCAAATGGACTGCAGAACTGTTTCTTTAATGTTTAATTTTGCAAAAAATATTGTATATTTTATGTTATCTTTTCAGCACACTTTGAAACTTTAATCAGTTGATTCAAATAGGTAAATTTTGGTATTTTTATTGGAAGTTATTCACCTCAGACTTCTATTCCTCTGTGTTGTACAAGAGGAATAAAGAAATGTGTTTTGAACAGTTTGACAAGTGTTGCCAAAGTTAAAAAAATTAACACTGAAACAATTTTTAAGAGATGAATATAGTTTGGTTGGGAATTCTCCATTGGTGCTTTTAAAGCATTTTTCATGATTTATAACAAGTCTAAATATGAATTTGATAGCACAAAGTTACATTTGCCTCCAAAGTGTAACTAAGAATGGTCTAAATGGTGTCGTCAGCAAGGAATTAGAAATTAAATCCATTTGTTAGAATACAGAATCCACAAGTTTCCTTGGTTTGATTTTGTGTTGGTTTTTTTTAATTGTTGTGAATCTTTAACTGGGAAAAAAAGAGGGATTAAATGGATAAGTGATATTTAATCATTTGAAAGAATGTCACAGTAGCAAGTTAGATTTGATCTGTTTATCTCAGATTTTAAGAGCATAACAGTACATTACTTTCTGGAATGTTGGACTGCAGTTTAAAAGGTAGTACACAATTCCCTGTGATCTGTATTTGTGTAATTGAAGAAGGCATATCATATGAATTATGACACTTCAAAAATTGTGTTTCTTGATTTGATTTTGCAGTGATGAACAGCAGAGGGACTACTTAATGGAGAGAAGAGATCTGGCTATTGATTTTATTTTTTCTTTAGTATTAATAGAAGTTTTGAAACAGGTAGGAGTTCTTAAATTATCCATTAACTAATAAATGATGGAAACTACTAATGCAAGTGAATTTTGGGATTCTTCTTTCTGTTTGCATCTTTAAGATTATAATAAAAACATGAAGTACATCCTGCATGCTTCTTCACTGCTGTCTTTCTTGCACCTGTATGATACACAGCATTCTATGCTCATATGGACCTTACCTTGCCAAGTCTTTGGAGCTAAAGTATTTATCTTCAAAACTAAGTAAACATTAAATGGCTGGCTCTTTTTAGCTATTTTGTTAGTTACGTGCTATTTTAATTGATATAATTCTGAATGTATGATATCCATGAGTAATAATAGCACTAATGAATTATATGTGTACTTGTTTTATTTTGTGTTTTCAGATTCCACTTCATCCTGTAATAGACAGTTTGGTAAATGATGTTATTAACTTGGCTTTCAAGCACTTTAAGTACAAAGAAGGGTAAGGCTCTTTTTCGTGCAAAAATTCTATGAAAAAGATACTTCGTAATTTTTTTAATAGTTGTGGTTTAAACATTATGTTTTCTCAGCTGAGAATTCTTTCTTGTCTCTTGCTAGGTACCTTGGTCCTAACACTGGAAATATGCACATTGTTGCAGATTTGTATGCAGAAGTAATAGGTGTTCTAGCTCAAGCAAAGTAAGCAAAATTCAGTGTATTATTTCCCCCCAAAAATACAACAAAGTCTACTTGCTTAGCATGTGAATATTCTGATTTTCTCACTTTCTTTAAGTATTCTGTAGAAATAAGTCATTCCAGTTCATTGGCCTTCTATTTATCCAGATGTTGTAGAACATGGGCCTCTGGGGAATCACAGGCTTTCTGCATCTAGTCCAGTGATACTGAATAAATTCAACTCAACTACAGCAGCGTTATTTTTCCTATCTCAGCAATGACGTCTGTAGAAAGCCCAAAGGGCTGAAAAGAGCTATTTTGATTAGTTTTTTTGTAGATGCTATTTTTTCTTTAGCTGGGCAAATCTATAAATGGCTGTTCTCCTCCATAGCAACAATATTAAGGCTCTCTGCAGCTATTTCAGCTCAGAACTTAATGCATCTGCCTCTGAACCCTTCATCCTTCTTAGAACAGATGACATAAAACACTTTGTGGGTCAGATCTTAAATTTTGAGTGTGAAAACAGTCAAACTCAGGTCTCCTGTACCCAGTGCAGCATCTTATCATACACTTAAACCACAAACTAAGCAGAGGATGAATTTTACTGCCCTGATGCAATGCTGTCTGTCTCCTGACACTTGAGTGTTGCTGAGGGTGAGTCTCAGCTCTACAAAACCAGTCAGTTTGGCTTGATGTGGCTAAAACAGTTTGAGATTCTGGAAATAATATAAATTCAGCTAAGGTCTTACCTGGGCCTCTAAATGGCTGGGTCAAATGCAAAAGGAGAAGTTGCATCGGGATCCAAAGCTTCACGCTGACTGTCAAAGTTCTGAAGGGCCTGGCTAAGATGTTTTTATCACTGAAGGACATATTCCTGCGAACCTGTTTCTTTCAGTTCACTTGGGTTGTCTATTAAAGGGGATAACAAAAGGTTGTTACATGCTACGCCTACCATGAAAATTACATTCTTTCCATTTTGTCCCAAAAAGGGCAGGAAGTCCTGTTGTATGCTCTTTCTATATATCATTTCTATGGACAGTGTGTCTCCAAAGACACCTTCAGTAGATTCATGGGGGAGACCAAAAATGATCGCAGAGCCTTCTACCCCAAGTTATTGTAGTTGTTAATGCTTAAATGTTACTGTGATGGCTATTATGAAAAAAAAAAAAACACAACTGAAGGGACAAACTGCCTGTATGAATATTTTCAGGGTTATAATATAAACATTGGCTTTTGAAAAGATTGCATGTATTTGCAAGATAGCTATCTTCTGTCATGGATTTTTGAAAAACATTGGAAGGGATTATTTAAATGATATTGTTAGCTCTTATGTAAAGGAGGTGCATGGTAATAAAATAAATGTGAAAGATGTGGTTATCTAAAACTACTAAGATCAGACTGTATCCTTCCTTTTCTCAGTTTATTAGAAGTGAAAGAAAGCTAAACAAAAAAAATCTATTCAAATACTGAGTGAAATAGTACTTTTATACAACCTAAGTTTTATCTTCTTTAGGTTTTTCCCAATTTATATACCTTACAATACATTTCTTGAATGTACACAAACTTGTACATGAACTTTTTTGGAACTAACCAATCTAAATTCATAGATTTCCTGCTGTAAAGAAGAAATTTATGGCAGAGCTGAAAGAGTTGCGGCATAAAGAACAAAGCCCGTATGTAGTTCAAAGCATTATCAGTCTTATAATGGGAATGAAATTCTTTCGCATTAAGATGTATCCTGTGGAGGACTTTGAAGCTTCCCTTCAGTTTATGCAGGTAAAATTCCTAAGTATTATAACTGTGGTTTCCCAGACCTTTTTGAACGGGCTAGCCTTTATTTTCCATGTAATGTTCTAGGAGATTGTCCATGTGTCATTTCCACATAATCCTATGTGTAGCTACTTTCTGCTTGTTCTGAACCCCTCAGTGCTCTGGTCTCTTGAGTGTGTCATCCCATACCAACTTTTCATCAGTCATAAACCTCTAGGCCCTACATCTCACCCTCTAGCTAGAAGAGGTTTTGTTCTGTAGAGGTTTTGTTCTCAGCCCCTCCACCACACTATCCCACAGCTGTCCCTTGCCCTGTGTCCGTGCCTAGCTGCTCTAAAGTGAATCTTCCAATACCGACACAGTTGCCAGAAAAAAGAGAAACTTCTAATGGAGGAAAACACTGAGGAAGAGACAGAGAATTAAGGCAAAAGCTGGATAGAGTTTCCTTTGGTTGTGTTGTCTCCTTCCACCACACCTTCACCCTGCTTGCAGTAGAGTTCATTCTGTACCCTCCCGGTTTAAAAATCACTAGTACAGAGCATAGTTTGACTACAGTGAATGCTTTGAATTAATAGATTACCTAATTTGGTAAAAGGCAAGAAATTATTTGATGTTTCAGAGTTCTTGCTGGTAATGTACAATTAGTTTTATTCCCACCAGCAGGCTTGATCTTTCTATTCCCCTGTTTTCTCTTGGGATCACTCGCATGGTTACATGGTTTGTAGCCACTCATCCAGTAAAATAAATGTTTTCTATAAACCTCCATGTAAAGATTAGTGTATTGATGGTGTAAATGGAGAAAAAAAATCAATGTTATATGCCCACAAGTAAGGATTTGACATTGGAATGCAAATATACAGGCATACAGTCACACTGAGCTTTTTCTTTTAAGTCCTGAATGGGAAGCGCATTCTATTTCAGCTTTGCAATATATTCTAAACCATATTTAATAGCGTATTTAAGACATATTTAACAACACAGAAACAGGTAATTTTTCTTCTTACCTTTCTCTTAATTATGTGGACACATACTAGTATGTGTCAACTTAGTTTAACTTATCCAGAGCTGGCAAAATACCAAAGTAATGTGTGTTCAGTGCACTAGACTTGATGAGTGAAAGGGGTTGTGGCTCAGCTTTATCCACTACTCACTACTATTAAAATCTGTGGTAAGACTCCTATATAATGAAATTGAAATTCGGATCTCTACCTTCCCCTGTTACAATGTCTCAGTAATAAATGAATTCTTATATTTACTACTCTGCATCATAAGATTCACTGTGCATGTAGGAAAACCTTGTTTGCTCAGTTTGGTGAAGTACATTCCTATTCTTGGGGCAGTTTGTCTGAGTATCTCCACACAATGTTTCACCTAAAGCCTCTGTCACAGCAGTGCTGCTGTAGTAGAGAGAGACACTTTCAAAGGGGGTGAGCTAATTTGAGGAGTGAGCTCCAGGAGAGCCTGTCTTCCCCCAGAGAGTGCATAAACACTCGGGAAGGCTGGCTGGAGTGACTGAAGCCATGTTTTGTATAATTCTGTTAGCACACAGGAAAAAAATATCCATGATCTAAGGTGTAAACTGCTCTGCATGGCTGTGAAGGAAAATTGGTCAGCGGGGACCTTCCTCATACAGTCAGGGGCTGTTTAGGCCTTGAACCTGGAGAAAAAGTAACTGGGGCAATAGGATTTGTCATGCTCAGAGAAGTTGTACACATGAGTGGGTGGATGCTTATCTCCCCTCCCTCACTTCCTGAGCAACACAGCTGTCTGGAGAGTAGTTCACTGCATGTTTAGGACAAAGTCTGCTTTTATTTTTTTCTTAATCCCCAGTTGCAGGCTGGAAATTGTCCTCACGTAGCACAATTCCATATTGACCTTCAATATACAATGAATCCTAGCAATGAAATTCATCCAAAAATATTTACAATAAGATTGTTCATTGCCCTGTGTATCTTACCAGAGAATTACATTCCTTTTCTGGCCTATCAAAGCATTGTGTAAAGCAGTCCATGTTGACAATTAGTTTTGCTCCTGAAGATACACACAGGGAAGGCATGAGGCCAGCCCCTGAGTCCACTCCATTTCGAGTCCAAAACACCACCAGGCACAGCTGGAGTCAGTGGAGACTTTCTGGATTAGAGTAACAGCTCCTTGATCTTGACTTATGTCCTGCTTTGTGCTTGCTGCAAAATGCAGATTTAGAAGTTAAGAGGCAAATGTTTTCAGTGGGATTTGTGGGATAAAAATAGCCACTGACACGTGATACGCATTCAGCAAACATTCAGAGGTCTTTATTCCAGCTGATATGCAATTGATGTTACTTGTTGTTTTGTTTTATTTTTTTTTTTATTTAGGAATGTGCACATTATTTCCTTGAAGTTAAAGACAAAGATATCAAGCATGCACTGGCAGGACTGTTTGTTGAAATTCTTGTCCCCGTAGCTGCTGTGAGTTTATTTTTGATGTTGTTTGCATGATTTTTTAAAATTAGATAAAACAGCTTGTGAAATAATGTTTTACTAACATGAAATTTTCTTTCAGGCTGTTAAAAATGAAGTGAATGTCCCCTGTCTGAGGAACTTTGTTGAAAGCCTGTATGATACAACCCTTGAACTTTCATCACGAAAGAAACACTCATTGGTTAGTAACCCTAAGAAGCAGAGGTTAAAATTCTTTGTCACAAGTATTTTGGAGCAAGACTCTTGGGAAATTGCAAAGTGTTTTATTTGTGATGGGCTATAACCAATACATTTCTATTGGCAGGGAAGATTATTGTGTTTCCAGAAAAAAACTGTACTTATTTTACTCATAATATCATCTAAATTAGTCTAAATCAAAGATGTTGTCAGCTTCTGGTTCTGTGATTATTAAATGGTTACGTTTTCTCATAGCTGTTATGTGTAAACATTAGGAGAAGAGGAGAAAGAATAGAGTTCACTTCTTGTCAAGCGAGAACAAATGAGGCATGTGGGAACAACTCTCACGGGGCTTAAATAATACATTGTAGGAAGGAAAAAATGTATAACACATGCCCTTTTAAATCCATAACTTGGCTACTGTGTAGCTCCCTATTTCATTTTTTTTTCGTTTGAGATGAACAGTGGCACTGCAGTGTATTTTTGGAATCATGAGTTGATCTGAATTAAATGAGGATCTGAGTCAGTTTGATGCTGGCTGCCTTAAGCAGTCTGTCTCTCCAACTGGGTCAGCGCCTGCCAGCACTGTGGCATGAGCTAATTCATTTTGAAGTCTTGGACCTTTTAAGTAAAGAAAGTTTGTCATTTGTCTTCCCTCATTCTAGGGGAAAGTCAAAAAGGCTTCCCTGTTTCCAGTTCTTTCGGCAAATGCTGGTCACTGGCGCTAGTGAAAGCGCTGGGAGGACTGCAGGGGTGTGCTTGAGCTCTCTGTCTGTAACAACATTCCCAGGGGACAGCCAGAGCATCCCCTGGGGCACAGTCCTGATCCAGTTTGGATTGGTGGGAGGCTTGAGATGGATTTCTGATTTCACTCTGCTTGCTTTTGTGTGGTTCTGTTCCACTCTACCAAGTTAATAAAACATTGTTGGAACTGCAGCAGGGTAGAGCTTTTCTGTACAGTTTTTACATTCAATAGAACTTCCCAAACTATGGCCATACTTGCCAAAGTCAATACTACATTCTTGAGAAAAGATTGCACAGCTGGGCCTCTGCATTTGATTGCTTGTCTACACATACCACACTGGAAGCTACATAGTTAAAAGTGACAAAATAAAATAGATTCTTGTGAGGGTGTGATTAGAAATACAAACATTGCAAGGAGGAGGAGGAGGGGAAAAGCAAACAGTTGGTAAAAATAGCTGCAGTGCATATTTCCAGGCTTCCAGGAAGAAAGCACACTCCTTAAAGTCTGAACACGACCAAGATCAGTGTTTGGTGAATCCATGCACTCCCTGCACAGACAGGATGGGGGACCTTGCTTCGTTTTCTGTCTAAAAGTATCTCGTATGAGCTACTCATTGAGGTACTCTTGGTAGTGAATGGAGAGAATTAGGAAATTCCAGGAGATGCTTTATCTTCCCTGCTAGGGATCTTCCCTAGGATGGGTTGTAACACTCTTGGAATGTCACTAAACTCTGTGATACAATCAAGTACTCAACTGTATAGTAGGAAAGTCTTCTGTGAGAAGACTTCAGTTATCCTGTCCTGTATGTATTTGGGACATGAAGATTATAAAAATAAAAATTAATGTGCATTTGCCATTTGATAAAAAAATTAACCTAGCTATAGATAGTTTATGTTTCGTGTTACTGGAACAGAAGCTGAGATTTATGATGTGTTTATACTTTGAGCTGTGACTGAAATTAGAATTTAGAGATAATTTTAAGAATAATTCATCTTCAAGTGAACATTACCTTATTTTTGACTAACACCTTTTAAGTCCTGACTGGGTTTATTAGCATTACAACTAAAACCTTAGTCTTCTTGAAATAACTCAGTCAATTTCAAAATTATTAGGTGCATTTTAGCCTATTTTTTAGTGTAACATTTACAAGTGTTAAAGTAAGTGTTGATGAAGAGACTGGGTTCCGGTATTTCAGCTTTTGTGTTCTGCTTTGCTTGTTTTTATTTTTCACTTCACGAGCTGTAACTCCCAGCAGATCCTGGCGTTCCCTGTATTTTAACACAATTCTTTGGGGTGTTTGACGTGTCTCTTGTTAAATATCTGACTGCAGATTTTGAGGATTAGTAATCATCTGATTCCCAAGTTCCAACGATCTCTGTGGTCCTGTTGTTATAACAGTAAGGTTTAGTTATTTCCATGCTTTTGTTTCTTGGTAAACTGACAGAACTTAGCCCTGAGAGTCTGTAAAATTGTGCCCTATCTTACGCTGCTATGAGTACTCAGTTGGTTTTAGTTCATCCGTGAAGCATATTTGTAACAGCTTTAGAGAAAGCTCCTTTTAACAGTACTACTTACAAGTGTGTTCATGTTGGCTAACTTGTGTTGCGCCAAATGGAGGAGTTAGAACTTCAGGTTTACAGTAGCTCTCTGAAGCTAGTTTTGTGTTGTGTAGACATGCAAATAACCCTGTATCGACATCCATTTCCTGTTTAGGCTTTGTACCCCTTGGTAACATGCCTGCTTTGTGTCAGTCAGAAGCAGTTCTTCTTGAACAGATGGCATATTTTCCTCAACAACTGCCTTTCCAATCTCAAGGTTAGTATCTCCTGGTTTTAATACTGTATTCAGACCTCACTATGCACTGTTGATCAGTTCCATAGCCTTTTTAGGTAAATGTGCGGAGGTATTGCTGTTTTCTAATTCCATACATGATTTCATTCCTGACAGCACAAGTTCTTTAGCTGTGCATGTTTTTTCAATAGCAAAATAGTATTCTTGGGCCTAGTTTGAATTTCTGCTGGTCCTCTAATTCAAACCAAGCCTGTCAAACACCTGTGAAAAAGAAAAAATGCTGATGAGTTATCAGGTTGAGTGACATACCAAAACTGACCTAATAGTAACTTGATTTTTTTCACAAAAACATTAGAAACAAAGAACTTGTTATTACTTTTTCAAAATGGAACTACTTGTAGGACACTGATTCCATTTCTTGTTCCATTAATGTTAAATGTTTGCATTACAAAAACCCTAAACTGTTTCTTCAAGTCTTTACCTCCATGTATTCCTCCATTGTTATTCCTTTGCCATGTGTTAGATCTTTGAGGTTTAAGGTTGGCTTTCCACTGCAATCTGCTGTGGTTCCCAGGCTGCACATACTGTTCAGTGCACATGTGCTGGTTATCATTACTACTCCTTCATGTGCCTTTTACTTTTGCAATAACTCATGTCCCATGCCACGCTAAAACTGCAGGCCTGTGAAAGGATGGTCCTGTGCCCACCTGAAAGGGGCAATATAAGAAACACAGTGAAGTGATGAGAGCAAGTGAAGGGCCTCCCAACTGTGTCCTGATGAACCAGTGGTTAGGAGGCTTCTGCTAACAGCACACTTCAAACTTCACACACACGTCACATTTCAGCCACTTTCTCAGCTCAGAGACAAATATCTGTTTTCCAAAAGTTGAATTCTCAAACTTATTAAAAAGGTATATATTATATCCTTTTTTGCTGTTGCTTTCTGGTTGTGCTTCCTCTCTGTCTTAATCAAACAATTTGAACTGATTCTCTTCATATGGATCCTACTGTTAGAATAGCTCTTCAGAATGTTCAGTCTGTCTGAGGATTTCTTTCTGCCAGTACCTGAATACCTTACTTGGTGATGATGCATTAGAATCTGACTTGCAAAGAGAGTCGGAAAATAAGCATGTTGTTATTGAAACTGATTTTATGGGGTTTTCTGCAGTCGTACAAGCTTCAGAAAAGGCAAAGCTGGCTGGGAATATATATTTTTCTGAAAATTAAGGAGATCCTGACAAACTACTTGAAACCATCAGAGAAAATATAAGAAAAGTTGGTTCTAGCTTACTCACTGAAAATAAAATTGGAATTTATCTTGTGACTTGTAATTTATTGATATTTACTTCAGTTTCTAGGGCTCTCAGATTAATGTGGTGGCCCTAATTCAGTCTTTGGGGAGAAAGTAAAGTTGCTGAATACGTGGCTAAAGTAAGAAAGGGGTTGGCCACTCCTTCTGAGTACAGAGAAAGAGGTGCCCCAACCATTGAAATAATCTTTTAACCAGACAAGGTGGCACCTCAAAACCCAAGCCAAACTGACACAGCTGGAGGAAGAGCAGAAAATCCACGCCTTAGCAGGAAGGTTGTGCACATCAACACCATGAACTTGGCCATATCTTGCTCATGGACGTGTCCATGATGTCCCTGGATGTATCTGAGGCTTTTTATCATCTTCCTCTTAATCGTGCTTCTGCCATGCAGCTTGCTGTTCTGACAAAAAACCGGTCTACTATTTTTTGAAAACTCCAATGATACAGATCTCAGCCCTTTTCTCCTCCCTCTTTCCCAGTGGCTCTCACAGCTAACTATCTCATCACTGGGATATTTGGACATTTGCTAACAGATAGCTTCCTCCTCTGCTACACAGCCTCTTCTACCTTAACTTAGTTAGCCAGAGCCTGCTGTTTTCTTGAAAGCATTGGAATAAGAATAAATTTTGGTAAATCTTTTGATAAACGTACTTTGTCACCTGTTCAAGAAATAAAATTCTTAGGTCTGAATTTTACAAGGACTGATATGATTATACCTGATGAAAAATGGATTGAAAGTAAACAGGTTAATAAACAAATTGATTGTAATGAATTTTATTATTTTAAAATCCTGCAGAGATTGATGTGCCAAGAAAACTTTGTCATTCCTTTTACTACTTACTCTAAACATGGGTGACAACCATTGTATACTCCTACAATAAACAAAAAAAGTTTTCTATCCATGTACAAGTTTATTGCATAAAGTGTGTTGTCAAGGAGTTGAATGGAAATTGGAGCCCCAAAACAGTGTTTTTGTTCCTAAGCTTGTGACAGATGCCATGTTGAAAGTTGAAGTTGTCTCCCATTTCACTGGCAAATTGTCTTCCCATCATTTGCAGAACTCAGACCAGTGCACATTCAGGAATTACTGATGGCATCAGTTGCAGTTTCTTTGATCAAACCGCAGTCTCTGATCTGTGACTCAACATTTGTCTGCAAAAAATACCTCAGATTTTTGCCAAGGAGAATTTCCCTGTGGGCCAGGCAAACCTTATCTCAGGTCAAAGTGTACTGGACTCCTTCAAAGTTTAACCCAGCAGATGGCCCAGCATGTGGGAGACCATCTGACTTGACTGCACTTACTTGATTTTACTCAGAGAGCCCTTATAACTGCCACAGAAACAGAAAACTGCATATGACTGAAGAGACCCAAAGACAATCCTGTACTAGTTTCTAAAAATAAACAGCAATCAGACAGATAAACCAGTTTAGTACAGCTGATTACAGATGCCATGTTAATCAGACTAGCCACAGATTTTTGTCCTTTCACTTTTGAGTATGTGTGGTACATTCCTTTATCTCTTTTTCATACCAGACCTCCACCATAGGGTAACAGTTTTTGAACTGATGTAATCTATTGAATAGAAGGTTTTCTTTTCATAGTCAAATTGTGGGGGGGTTTCAAACAGATATTTTATATTGTAACATGTATCTAATTTAACTAACTTGATACTTGGGTTTTTCAACAACTTAGGTAATAACAGAAGCAGGTTGGATGCAGGAGTGTTCTACAGCTACAGGAATGAAGCATTGAGCAGTTGTGAGGCTCTATCTTTTTGTAGTTTCATTATCAAAACTCTGAGCCTTGGCCTCCATTAAGTGTTGAACTTCCTTGCTAGTTTGTGCCTGAAGCTTTTTCTTATGTGATATGTTTCTCTAGAATAAGGACCCAAAAATGGCTCGAGTTGCACTGGAATCTCTGTACAGACTACTGTGGGTTTACATGATCAGAATTAAATGTGAAAGCAACACAGCTACCCAAAGGTAAAATGCTTTATTTGTAAAGAAAATCCATTGTAGAGTGGACGTTGCCAGTGAAGAGGTTTTATAGTTCTCCTGAATTCCTTCAAATTGAATCTATTTCTGTTGTGAAAGAAGAAACTCAACGGTACACAACAAAATATTGCCTCTTGTGGCACTGTCAGTTATTCTGTCACCTATAAAAATTGCTGTCTTAAGTATTTCTGCTTTTGGAAAAACTAGAAGTCACTCTTTGCTAAGTGCAAGTTAAAAATACTTTTGTAGTGGCCATTGACTGGTTAATTTACTTGTAATGTAGTAATGAAATGAAATAATGACACTGAATTTGTAGCAAAGGATCAGAACCAGATAGCCCATTACATTTTCATTTCAAGGGAAGCTTTTTCTGGTCTTTCTAAATGGAGTGTCATGCTAAATGAAGGTCTGTGAGGTCCAAAAATGATTAATGTTTCTTTTTCTTTTGCAGTCGACTTATTACTATTGTCACAACCCTTTTCCCAAAAGGGTCCCGTGGTGTTGTGCCAAGAGATATGCCTCTAAACATCTTTGTGAAGATAATCCAATTTATTGCACAGGTATGGGAGAGCCACGCATATATCCTTCCATGTAATGAACAATAATTTCTCAATAATGAACAGTATTTTCTCAATAATAAATTTTTAAAAAAGCAAACTTCTAAATTTTTACAACCCTGTTGACATTATCTTTCATGGAGGGAATGATGAAATTGACTGAGCTGGGGCAAACTTCTTTTGAACAACAGTTCTTGATTAACCTCATTCCATTGAAAACAGATTGTAATGTGTTCACTTCAAGTCACATGTAATTTTTGTCAGTTTTTAAAATTTCCAGCAAGTCAAAAAATGCATTTGTTGACACACTCTGACTGTCAGTAAAGTTCAAAATAATAGGCTGTGTTTCATCCTGATACTGAATCATCCCTGCTGTACAGGACAATAAGTTGCACTGCTTTCAAAGCAGTCAGTCGGGTGTCAACCACATTCACCATGGAGTTGAGACATGTAGTTTTCATCAGTTCAGATAGGAACTACTAAGATAGGTTAACCTGCAGTGCTGGAAGTTTCATCTCTTTTATGACTTAAATTCAGAAAATTTTCCCATTGAGCAAAGCACTTAAGCAAGTACTTAAAGTCTCTGAATACGAATGAAGCAAACAGATGCTTAAAATCCTCCCTTAACTGTGCCATCTGTGAACAAGCTCTCTTTATGTAAAATACTGTGTTAGTGCCATAATTACTGCAGTTTAAATGAAATAATTAAAAGCTTTATTTCCAGAATGGATCATTTTCTGTTTAAATGCTATACATTTTTGATTTTGTCAACATAAAGCATTGTTAAAAGCTTAGATCTGATAATATGTTCTACATACTTCTGAAAATCTGTTTTTCCTTATATTTAAATAAACCCTGATTAAACTGGTTTTCGGTGTTCTGTAGCCTTAATGAAAATAACCAGAAGTGAGCAGCTTAATGATTTGCAGTATTTTTGCTATTTTAGGAACGTTTAGATTTTGCAATGAAAGAAATTATCTTTGACTTCCTTTGTGTTGGAAAACCAGCAAAAGCTTTCAGTCTCAACCCTGAGGTATGACGTACATCTGCTTTTTTTTTGCTTTATTTTTTTTCTTTTTTTTTTAGTTAGTATGTATGTATTGTATTGTGCTACATTTACTTCCTGGTTACATTCTAAGCATGCTTTCACCTTTGCCCAGTTTTCAGGCCAAATCTTGGATCTGATTTATTGGTAAAATACAGCTGTGAAGTTCTATCTGTAAAATGCCACATTGTTTATGCCTTTTGGATGTTTTCTCAGTGCAGAATATCAAATGTGAACTAGTGCAAATGTATAAAACAAAAAGAGAAGTATAAATAAAACTATTGGACTCAGTATGTTCTTGTCACTGTGCTGTTGTTACATGAAACACCTTAAACTCTTTTAATATGACAATATTTTTTCTGTAATGGCATCAGTGTTTTTCAAAACAGTTTTGCTGAGAGTAGATGATGCAAGGAAGCTTGAAAAAGGAAATACTCTAATAAAATTTCACTACTTTGACCAGCAAAGCTCCACTGGTGTTGGTATTAAGAGTCAGCTTCCTAGTGCTTTTCCTAAGGAAAAGAATCAGAAATTTGAAAAACCTTTCCAAAAAATCAAAATATAAATAAGTATTAAATGAATAAAAATTTCTCTTAAAAATATACAATTCTTTAAAATTTTGAAAATATTTTCTTTTGAAAATTAAGAAAAAATACCAAATAATTTGTGATCCTCTCATAAAACCTGTCTGTAATAATATTGCAGAATTAAACTGTTGTATCTATTCACTAAGATGTTAAAACAGAGTGATTGCCTGGCACAAATTGTACTGGCTACAAAAAATGTGGAAAAGTAGATTAAACTTTCTACTGTCAAAAGCAGGAAAAATGAAAGGCAAGCTTTACTTTGAACACAGCTTTCATCTTTATGTAGCAGAGCAAAAAAAGATGAAACAGAATTTTTGAGCGGGCAGTCAGCACCATGCTCTGGGTCAGCCACCTGCAGCATTGACTGAGAAAGGTCCTACAAAGAACATTTTGTGTTAGCCCAGCTGAGAGGGGGTGGACATAGTCCTTAGCTTCTTGTTGAATCAACATCTGAAATTTTACTGTTTCTCAACACCATTGTAAGTCTGGAAAAAAAAAAAAAGACATTATAGTGCCACTTTTTTATGTACATAGACTTTAGCATTCTAAAAAGAAAAATCCCCATAATCTGTGTAAATGCATCTCTGGGAGACTGTCAGTAGGACAGCCTCTTAGTTTTTGGAACACATTCCAGAGAAATTGAAAACATTCTAATCTTTCAATCACTGCAATGCAGAGCTTGCAATTTTTCCTCTGGTGCATTCCCAGAAGGCATTCAGGTCACTTAGACTGAGCTTCCTAATATTTTCACATTGTAGTTTTGGCATTGAGCATCATTCTGGACTTTTTTCTCAGTATGATTAACCCTGGGGCCTTTCAAGACAGTTATTGATCTTTTTTCTCGTAACAGATGTAGGTCATTTGTGTTTAACTGAAGGTCCATTTAAGATGCATTGCTACACTACAGATCATATCCAGGTGTTTTATCCTGAAGATAAAAAGATAATATGCTAATGCAAATACCCAAAGTTCTGAGAGGGGAGAGCACTGCTCACAGTGGAGATAAGAATTCACTATTTATTTCATGGGTAGTTTTTGTGAAATATATCAGACTAGTTAATGTAGAGAAGATAAAGAAAAAAATGCCTGCAAGAGCATTCTCAAAATTTCAAAGGGAATGAAGAATTTGAGTAGAATATGATTATTTGATTATGGTACTCATCCATCTTCTAAACTTCACAGAGAATGAATATTGGCCTGAGAGCTTTCTTGGTAATTGCTGATAGCTTGCAGCAAAAAGATGGTGAACCGCCAATGCCAGTGACTGGAGCTGTCCTTCCCTCTGGAAATACTCTCAGAGTGAAGAAAACGTATTTGAGCAAAACTCTTACAGAGGAGGAAGCTAAAATGATAGGTCAGTAAGAGAATGGACAATAGAGAAACTTGTGTGGGAATGGATGTGAACATGTTTTCAGTACTTGAGCAGAATAGTTTATTACTGTTAAATATTTGAATTATTTTTTGTATTGTAAGCATTTAAAGTATTGTGTGTTGTAATGAAATGTATGGTTCAGTTTGCCAAATGCTGCTTTTCATAGGTTATTCTGAAAATTTCTCATGCTCCACAAGAGACAGCAACCCTGTGTTCTGGGAAGGGTTAAAGATGCAGGTAGTCTTTAATCTTTCAGTGCTCATAGCTGTGCTTATTCATGGATATTCATCCTGTTAGAAACAATGTCTGCGCTTGAAGACATACCAGCTTTGAAAACCATCAAAGATTCCATTGGTAGCCTCATTTTACTTGCAATATCTTAAACATTCAAAATGGCAAAACTTTTAAATGTAAAGTAATGTTGTACTGAAGGGCCTAAGTTAATAGCACTACTTTCTTGGGCTTCAATGTAGAACAAGAATCCTATGCTGTAGAAGAGGCTCTCTATCATGCCCTGGTTTTGTTGGCAAAAAAAAAAAAAGAAGAAATTTCGCTGCTCATTTTTACACTTCATGAAGTCCTCAAAGTTACATGAGTGAGATGAAGTCTACACCAGTAGCAAAGACCTGTGTTGTGCTAGATCACTGTAGTCATATCAAGAAAATAAGCAGTGTAAGACCCACTGCTGTTGGAGTATTTAAAGTATGTGAAGTATTTGAAGATAGTATTCAATAACAAATGTTTGCACTATTAAATTCTTGTGGTAGCCATTTCATTGCTATTTTATGATCCAATAGTCCAGTTTCCATGTATAATAAGTAAGCACTCCTTTTGGAGCAGGCAACATATTCTGGTTTTGGATCAGGATATCATTACTAGTGGAATATGCTATTTCATGAGCAACGCCTTTTTCTTACTTCATGCACCACAGCATGAGTAAGCAACTTTCTTTTTCAGAATATATATATGTGTCTATAAAAATCCCCAATTATACAAAACTGCATATTTTTGCAGGTATGTCATTATATTATTCTCAAGTAAGGAAAGCTGTGGACAACATCCTCAGACACCTTGACAAGGAAGTGGGTCGGTGCATGATGCTAACCAACATACAGATGCTTAACAAAGAACCTGAAGACATGATTACGTGAGTGCTAAAGAACACTAGTTCCCATGAAACATGGAGATGTAATTTTGGAACTTTTTCTCTATTTCTGTCTATCATGAGTCATCAGATAGAACAGCAAGAAGCAGGAACATTTAGCTTAATTGGTATATACTTTGAAAAAAATGTTTGTGACAAGTTGATTGTGCTTGTTTGAATGCTGTAGTGTTTTGGAACTGAAGGTGATCTTGATGCAGGTAAAATCATGTGTGAATCCTATGGTTGTTTAGATGGTAGAAGCAGAATGCTAAAGTAGCAAACTTGGCAGCCTATGCTCAGAACACTGTCTCAGGGTATATTTGCATCACTGAACTTCAAAATGAATGCAATGAATTCTGTAAATCCCTATTAATAATAATATTACAAAATTCCCTTTGCTCTGCATGCCTGTAATCAAAGTCAAATCTTAATTAAAAAAAACAAGTAATCTTGTGATAAGGCTTGGATTTAAGCGGTATCCCACTGGAACAGAATCAAACCAGTGTGCTTCAAGCTGTGTTGAACAGCACCATTTTTCATTTTCATCCAAAATTATTAGTGAGAGAAGTTTCCCAGAGAGAGTTCTGGTGAGATGAACATCAGGTAGAAGATAAAGACACAGAAACATCATCTGATACATGCAGAGCACAGATTGTAGAGATCCCAACTGTAAGGAGACCTTGCATATCTTTCCTGTTACATCAGTGGACATGATTGTTATTCTACAAAAGAAACAACCCCTGGAAAAAAGTTTAAGATGAAATGAAAAGGACACTGGTCTTTTCGAGATTTTTTACATATACTGCCCAAAGAAGTCGACTTGCTAGGAATACTGTGAGTGATAGACTGACTGCAATGACTGGCCAAATTGAACTACCTTGTACAAGTGATACAATCTTCATGTTCTGTTCCTCTGCCCTTGTTTGTTGCAGTGCCTCTAGGTGAGACTGGAAGCTGTGTCACCAGCATTCTCACTTTATTTATATTTGTAGCTAATATTACTATCCAATAATATTTCATGCTTTTCTTGTCGTCCTGCCCCATGTCCTGTTCAGCTCTCACACCCAGTGTTCATAACCATTTTGGGTATTCAGGCTTTCGTGGTAGGGAAAGCGAATTTTGAAACCCTCATTTTATTCCCAAAAGATGATTGCACAGTGAAACCTTGGGCACTAAGATAAGAAGTGTATTTAGTCTTTGCTATAAATATCTTGTGGGTGGTTTCTCAGCATCACCAAAACGTTGTTTATTTTTGGAGTCAGTGAACAAATACACTCAAAAGAGTTTTAAATTTCAGGAAGTCTTAAGATTTGGTAGTAACTTTTGTCAGAAACATGCAGATTGGAATATTTAGACATGTAAGTTACTGCTTTTTGTATTGTACTTTATATCCAGATGAGCTCTAATTTAATGTATACACCAAAACCCACAGCAAACCACAAAGCAAAACCAAAAGCAAGCCACATTAAAACAAATTTTTACTTGTTCTTTCAAGGGAAAAAAATATCTGGGATGCTTAATTATCACTTGATCTAAAGTCATGTGAACTCACAAAAAGCATCAGTAGCTGTTACTATCAGGATTGAAAATGATCCTTTCAAAAACTGCATTGTGGATATGTGGAAAAGCCAAAATGGTTTTTATGTAATTGCATCCCATTTTATTTATGGAACTTCATGTTTCACTAGAGTTACATATTTATTTTGAATTCTTATGAGCTTTAATTGATAGATATCACACTATATTTATGTACATTTTAAAGTTATTGCTTTTGTCATAGTTATGCAAAGTTTATGTGTAAACTGTATATAATGAATACCACAGTGGTATTTTTATTAACAAATAAAATAAGAATCAGAGGGAAGTAGCTAGGCAGTGAGCAGACATAGCATTGTAAAGTATGCAGCTTCTGGAATTTCCTTTGGCAGTCTTAGACTTGCTTCTAGACAATATTTAATTACTGATCCTTCAAGTATTTATTGTTGAAGTAATAAATGCCAGTATGGAGGGTCTTATTAAAATCCTGAGTAAGAAACATCCTTTGCATCCTGCACTGGGATATGAATTTCAATACTGGTTATAATCACTTTCCAACATTTAGTTAGAACGGGGCATCCATTTTTCTAAAACACAAACCTGTCCTTGCAAGTACTTCAAAGGCTCCCCTTGCCTCCCTCGAGTGCTGTGCCTGGTAGCTCAGATGGTAAGTTGGGAACTTGAGCCTGAGGTTTGGATCTTCTCCTGCTGCTCTTCTGAGCAGCTGATAAGCCACAGAACACCCACAGATTTTATATTTATAAATAATTACTCATTTGCCTTCAGAAGAGTTTCCTCTCAAACTATTATTTTACAAGTCTCCATTTGAAATGCACAAACTTTGCCCTCCCTATGGTCTGAGCATAAGGAAACTCTGCAAAGTTGATTTTCCATTTCAAGTCATCAAGAAAGACTTGGTTTGCCTGCACGTAGAATTCCCAATGGCACTTTAGTGTTTACAACTGTAAAAAACGTAGGATTTTGCACTGGTTATTAATCCAGCTAGTATTTGCTTTAGTGATAATACTTGAAAGGGGTTTGTCTATGATCAGATTCTCAGTGAGATGTTGTATTTGACTCCTTTTCCAGTCAGTTGCTGACACCCTTCAACTTCTGTTAGAATACAAATGCAGTGAGACAGAGGCAATGAATCATGAATATAGTTTCTCCTTACTGTACCATTAAGACAGTTAATTAAAAATATGTCAACATTTTATTCATATAGTATGTATCTAAGCTGATAAGTAGGGTGTTAAGAGAACGTATGGTATTCACTACAAAACTTTCTTTAATCTTCGAATTAAGTCTATTATCAGTTTATGCCTTTTCTGTACTCACTGAACTGTAGTCAGTGTTACTCACTGAAATAACGAGTACAGAAAGTCTTCTTTTGGACTGCATTGCATCCAGGCTTTCTCTGTGACTGAACACAAAAATGAGATACCCAAATGCAATGTCCTCTGATAGAGTAACCAGAGCAATGGACTGGGGTGCAGGAAAACTAAGTTCATTTTTTGTTTTGTCACTCCATTTCAGTGTGATGTTAAGTAGCTGACAATGCTTCTTGGTGTCTCTTTTTCCCCCTCACTCTTTTCTAGTTCTATTGGACGCATATTAAAAGAGGAACAGTCTTTCTCTGCATGTTTATAATATGGCCTCTAAATAGGACCTTACTTTTTTTGATCCTTCCAAGCATATTCCAGGCTAATAATTAATAATATTGTGGGAAAGACTGCAGTTTGAAATTTTGTTATGCTTTGGTAATTTCCTCTGCACTCCATCATCAGATAATAGATGATTGAGATAAAAATGAGCAAATAAAAAGAAATTCACACTTTGGAGTCTATCTGAAGGACTTATTTAATAGAAAGACTTACCAAAAATGTTGAAAACGAGTCAGAAAACAACTGCATCTGTTTTGAAAATAATCAACAGCTGAAACTTGAGCTACTTTTAGAAGATTCATGGCCTTCCAACCTAGTGTTTGGTTCATGCTGAACTTTGTGCTTAATGACTTTCACAGGCTGTTAGGGAACAGTTGTGCCATTTCACAGATTAGAACACCCTTAGGGCTGCTAAAACGTGTTCTAGCTGATAAGAGTTGCCAGAATGCTGTTATCTCTGGCAGTGATCAAGAGCAACTCTCTGACCATACCTAGCTCTAAATTACACACCTTTTTCAGTATAAAAATATATAGTGATGGTTTTCTCTCTCTTTTCTGTTGGCTTGTCCTCTGTTGGGGGAAAATCTCTGGATCTTCAGTCATGTTATTTGAACTTGTTACACACCTGCTCTTTGCTTTATACAACTGGGGGGATACAACTGCATATGGTGGAGAATACCCCAACTCTTTCCTCATTGCCTCATCCAAAGCTTGCATCATGTAAATGCTGATCTTGAGGGAGGAATCCTCCTACGTTAAACCTCCTTTTTTTATAGAAATACCAGTTCCTCTCAGAGAGAAACAAATGAATTGTTAATAATTGATTATTCAATTAATGTATAGATATGATGCATGAAAAATGTCAAAATCAAAACCATTTATTCAATGGAAAAATGTATTCATGTTTCCTTCTTATTTCATTATAGTGTCTACCTGTCCATCCTGATGTTCTTAGTAGGCCTCTGGCACTAGAGGTGGATCATTTAACACAGCTCCTTCTTAAGCTTGTCAAAATTCTGTTTTAATTTTTCAGTGGTGAAAGAAAACCAAAAATCGATCTGTTCAGAACATGTGTTGCTGCTATTCCTCGATTACTTCCTGATGGAATGTCAAAACTTGAGTTGATTGACTTGCTGGCAAGGTAAGCTGTACAAGCAATGAGTGACTGCTCCAGGGGAGCAGTGTGAAAAGCTGAGCCACAGAATATATAACTGTCTCTTTTTATATATGCTTAAGAAAAGCATATTGCCTTTATATTATAAGATATATGATAAAATAAATAGGATATAATAAGATAGATAATAAGATTTTTATAATTAAGAATTTCTCTTAATGAATCAGGCAGAGATGTCCTAGCATCTTTTTACAGTTTTTGTGGTTTTATTATGGTTCAGAATTCTATGAAAAAGTTGGTATGTCCTCCAGAACTCTTTCCTATCAGTATGTAGGTTACATGGTATTTGCTATTCTTCAAGAAAGTCACAACATATTACTGTTTTCTAACCATCACAGCATTCTGATTAACAGGAGAAAACTTCTTTTCTGTAGTGGAAAAACATGGAGATACCTGTTTAGTTTTGATTTATGATTCCCATATGTCTCTTTGGTAAAACAGAATGTGCTAGGTATGGTACGTTATCTTTTTACACTGCCTTTTTTTTTTTAATATATATATATAAGCCATAAATAAAGAAAATATAAGTTGAAAAAAAAATTACATCGCTCCATTTAATTTGCCTGAGTAGACTTCACTGAACAAGGTAGTCTACGACATGACTGCTACACCACTTAGGTTTCAGGACATCAAATCAGTGGCTTGTGGCAAATAATTATGATAAAAGGTGCTGGTCAATACAGAGAAGTCTGTTACATTTCAGTTCAAGTATCCAAGGTTCCACCTTGTGTTCTTTATGTAAGTGGATTATGGTATTAAATTGAACCAAGAGGGCTTTGCAGCATATTGTTCTCAGGTAACTGGCAAAGCAAACTTTGCCACCCTGTTCTTGCTTTTCAAGCATCACAGATGTGGAAAGACAGATGTGGGAGCCAGAAGGCTACGTATAAAATCATTTTTTCTGCACTATGAGCAACTACCTCCCAGTGATGTGCTAAAACAGTGAAACAGTTGATTCTGGTAGTAGTGGGGAGTGCAGACAACCAAACAAGCCAAATTATCAGCCAGCAGTAGGTGTGCTGCAGTGCCTGGCCAGCTTGATTTCCTTGTGTGCACGTTGTCTGCTATAAATCACTTGTAGGTTGTTTTAAATCATTACATTATTAAATTATACAGATACCTGATTAAACAGTTGCATCAATTCTGCTTAAGGAAAATTTAAAAGGACATGTTTTCCTTTAATCCAATATTTTAACTAGAGTTCTATCCGTATTAATGGCCTTAACTGAGCTGGTAAAAAGCACGTATCTATTCAGGTCACAGCTCTTCAATCACAGGATTGTCCAGGACAGACCTGTCACTACTCTTAAGAAAATTTGGAGACCAGTGTGAGTTTCTTTATAAATTAATGTACCCTCCTTAAGACTCACAACTGTAATATAACCACTGATCTCTCTCTATTCTGTTAGTGAACTTCATTCAGAAAAGGTCAGCCGTGATTCTAACTATTTCTTGGGTAATTGCCCTGCTGGGACAATGCAAGCCGTAAGTTTGCTGAGTTATCTGACTCTGTGAAAAGAAGTGAGACGTCAAGAGAGCTGAGGCAAGCTTCTCTAGAGCAACTTCAGAAGCAATTAGGTGCTCAGCCTTTCCCCAAGAAGGCAAACTTTGGAAATCTGTTCTCCTCTCTTACGTGTACTCATGCTACAGCATCCTGAGACATTGATAATGTTTTGAGTCATATTCCTAAGTGTAAGCAATGGAAACACAAATTAGGTAAAATAGGTAGGTACATAATAGGTTAGGAAACAATTAACAAACAATTCATGGTTCAGAAGACATGTAGAATGGTGTTGAAACAACTGGGTAAGGTCTCAGTATTGCAGAGCAGGATCACAAACTGAACAGATACGAAGAAGTGATGTTCCTGTGAAAAGACAAACTTTATTCACATTTATAGGTCTAGAACGTTTTCAAAATTCTCTTCTGGTCTAATCAATATCAAGGATGCCTGATTTGGAGAACAGATGCAAGCTGGGGCATTGTAGTTGAAGAAGAGACTGACCAGAGACCAAGGGGCAAAAAGAGAAGGGAATTGAAAAAAATTACATCTATTTAGTCTGGGACAGCAAAACTATCTTCAAAAACATACCTTCGAAGAAGAAAGTAATAATCTGTTTAAAGAATTAATACCTTGCCTAGACATAATGTAAATCACCAGAATGGCCCAGCACCAAAGCTGCTACATTTTGTATACTGTCCCATGTTTATTTGAGAACAGACTGACTACTTCTCCCAATTTTGAAAGTGTAGGCCCAGAAGCTAAGCATCTGCAGTTCTAGAGAACTCTACATTACAATGTTGTGTGTTCCGGGTCAGGAACTAGAGTCAATACAGGGATAAGAAACTTAGAAAAGGTACGGTTTCAGTTTCTCCCTGTTTTTTAAAAGGACACTAGAAGTTGTTCTGCCAGGGATTTCTGTGGGCCTGTGCTGTTGAGATAGAAAGCTGTTAAATATTTTCTTTTCGCAAGAGATAAAGTTACGTCTTTCAGTTAATTGGTTCTTGTATTCGCAGTTTGGTTTGAGTTTTTCATCCTCACAACATCTGTCATTTGGTGGTTTTCAAGAGTCTGCAAGTCAGACTTTTTCCAGGACAGCTGTATTCCAGCTATAAACCATGAAGCAGATGTCAAGTATATACTGCACCTTTTGCCCTTCCGCTGCCCACTGCAACCATTCATTACAAATTCCTGAGTAGGTCTTAAATTTAACTGACTCAAGTGCAAACAAACCTGTACTTGCTTCCTACACTGCCTGTCATGCAGTGGTAATACAGAGATGCATGCTTATGCTCAATTTGAATTTCATTTCGTTAGATAATGCCACTGGGCAGTAACTTGGTCTTGGGAGATGTCTTTTGTATCCTCTTCTCTTTTATTGCTTTGTGTCATTGTGAATGTCATTTCATGGATGACTTAATTGTGGTCTCACAAGGTTTTGCTTGTTTATCTGGTGTTGGCTGTCCAAAAGGGAGACAAAGAGGATCATTTCTTAGCACAACAAAATACTCTGTTCCTAAATATAGAGAGAGACTCGCATGGTTATTAAAGCGTAACAGTTATTTTTGGAGTCCTACTCGCCAGGGGTGAATTTTTATGGCAGTTATTTTCTTTTCGCTTAAATAAAATGTTCCCTGCCTCCAAATTAGGCAGCTATAATGAACCAGATTTTTTTGTGAACCACATCTCATCATACACTTCCAACTGAATGGACTTTGGTTCCATTCCATTTGCTATTTTGGGTTTTTTTCTACAAGTTTTCTGTCCATTTCATTATAATGAGTCCACCTTTTCAACTGTGTAGATTAAATGTAGATAAAATACTTTGAAAATGAGTTCTAACACACTGCTGAAAATTACAGTCTCGTGGGTAATTAAAACAAAATGCATCATAAAGGCAATGAACCAAAAATTGCAGTGCACACTAATCTGAATTTACTTTATTCTGCCAACTTCTAACATAGAAGTGGTTTGATGATTTCTGTGTCAGAAGAAAGTATAATTTTTTTTTATGTTGAGAAGGACTTCAGCATGATGCAAATAAAGAAGAAAAGGAAATTTGAAAATGGGATCTGAAGTGTCACCATTTTTTAGAAGGACTTTGAGGTGTTCCTTTGTGTTTCTAAAAGTATAGGAAGTCCTGAGGCTTTTTTCCCCATTTCCTCATTCTAAGTTCTTTAAAATATAAAGCAGTTTTTAATTCCAATGCCTCATTTTAATTATTTTTGAAGATTTGATTTGATTAGTTGTTAATTACATCTTGGCTAAAGATTTATTTTAACTGTTAGCTGACCTGTTGCTATTCTTTTATTTTTTATATTTAATGTTTAAAAATGAATAGATAAAATCTGAAATGATGTATTTATTAGTAATCCTTTTATTATCATACCTACGTGGAATTTATTGAGTTATGAGCAAACAAAAAATTTATTTAGTTTGAGAAAAGTTGCCAAATTGTGCACTTTAGAGATACCCTGTTTTAGGAGGGGAGCACACTTCTTTTGGATTCATGAATATCTTATGGTGTAGCAAGAATTATAGTATAGCAAACAGGTCCAGAATGTTAATTGTGCTCAGCAATAATGAAACCATGATAGCGTCATCCACCATTGTCAGTGGGAGTTTTCCACCGCTGTCATGTACTGATAAACACTCCTTATATCTTATATTTCTGACATTTATTTTTACTTACAGGCTGTCAATCCATATGGATGATGAACTTCGACACATTGCCCAGAATTCTCTTCAGGGCCTGCTTGTTGATTTTGTGGACTGGCGGGAGGATGTACTCTTTGGTTTCACTAATTTTCTGCTACGTGAGGTGAATGATATGCATCATACCCTTCTTGATACTTCACTGAAGTTGCTGCTGCAATTGCTTACGCAATGGAAGCTTGTAATACACACTCCAGGAAAAGCTGCTGAGCAGGCCAAAACCAGATCTGCAGAGGTATGGAATCGAGAGATCTGTGTCCTAAGATTTTTACTGATTGGAGGCAGAAATTATGTTCCTTGATACTGCCGTGGTTTGTGTGTTTTGTATTTACTCACCTGACAAGAATTCACTTTGCAAATTTTTTTAGGTAATTAGTTCACGTGTCTTTTGAGGACAGCCATGTCCTTGTGTAATACAGCAGATGTTGTTGTTGAGCAACATAAGAGAATGCATGCCAAACGAAAATATGCACATCAACAAAAGCACGTACAGTGAAATATGTGTATGTAGATGTGGCAGAAGGACATTTTCCCAGGGCTGAAACAGATTGATAATGCTAGTGGGAATGCTGTGAAGAGTGAAGTAGATCTTCTTTTCCCTTGGTTGATTCAGAAATATCAAAGAACCTGATTGTTACCATAGCCTACTGTCTCCATGTGTTACAAACATTTCTGGGAACTGAACAGCTTTTCTCCTGCTTCTCCCATCTGCACTGTCCCACAGATATTTTCATTATGAGAAACGATTTTTAGGCTTCTTATCTCCTAAACTAATCACCCTGAGTATGTTTTCCTTTGGGCAAACAAGATGTGTGTTTTATGTCACAGAGAACTATTAATTAATAGGTAATAAGAGGAGTACATAAAAATGTAGAAAAGAGAGATCCTCACACACTTTTCATTAAATATTGCTACACTTTACTGGGGGGGTTGGGTTCTAGAGGCCACCTACCTAAGGTATTGGCTCCTACAGGACCAAAGAAGGACCTGAGGACATGCTCTCTGGAGTAGAAAAAGTGTGGTGTTCACCATCTGACTTATTCATTCATCTCTTAGCAGAGGATGGAAAAAAAGTGGGTAGATTAATTGAAAATTAGAGGGAAGGATTTGTTCAAAGGACTCTGCTCACACATTGCTTTTGTGGAACAAGGTAACCTAAAGCAAAAAAACTTGATTGTTTGAGAAATTATGTCAAGTTTCCCAGTCTGGCATCTACATGGCCTCTGCATTTTGATTCTGTATGTGTCCTAGTTAAATAGAGTATTTCTTGGAGACCTGGTTTGCAAACACCACTGCTCCATTTTCTCCTCCTTGCACTGTTCTTCAGTTGATCCCAAACGGCTCCAGCCACAGGATGCAGTCTGAGAGGAGCCCCTATTCCAACGTCCTGCACGCGGTCGAAGGATTCGCGCTGGTTCTGCTGTGCAGTTTCCAGGTTGCCACTCGGAAGCTGGCTGTTCTAATCCTCAGAGAAATCCGTTCTTTATTCTTGGCCCTCGGCCAGGCAGAGGTAGGATTTTTCTCTTCTGGAACTTTGAGCTAAAATTTCGCAAAGATAAAGCTCAAAACTGCTATTACAGCTGCTTTTAATGTAATTGCTGCAGTCTAGCAGGTATGCACTTAGTTTATAAAAAAGCATTTGATCTCAGATTACTATTTCTATTTGCCTTAACACTGCAAACATTTCTGTGGACTCAACAATGTAACTGAATGGCAAATGCCCTGTATAAGAATTTGAAGGGAAATGTACAGCAGCTTTTATTTTCTCTCGGAATTACGTGAGTGTAAAATACACTGTAAAATCTTTTTTACTGCATGGGTCATTCTTGTATTGTCAAGATCATAAATTTATATTGGAAATGAAGCCCACTCCTGTGGCATACCATTGTGGGTGAAAAAACCCACAGCATAAGACACCTCTAAGATCATTCACATACATTTTCCTTCTATAGTAAAGACCTCTAAGTCTTTTTTATGGATACAGAAATATGGAGAGTCACGTTGTGTACTGGCGGTCACAGCTCAGTGAGCCATCTAAATGCCTAAGAACACAAATATGTGTGTTCATGGCAAAGGAATGCTTCAATAAACAACAAGTTAATTTTTCAGTCTTTTGATACCAGCTATCCAAAGTCATTTGGGATTTTCTGATATGTGCTTTTGTTTCCTAAGCAGTGAGCTATAGCCACAAATTAACTTCATTTCAAACCACAGCTTGGACTTAGTTCTGAGATTAATTTGAAAAAGAAAAAATGTACCCATTGTTAACACTGAGTATTTTTAGCTACTTCAGATTCATGTCATAATTTTTAGATGTTTCTGTTGCATATCCCAGAAATGTAAGAAGGGAAATAATTTGGTCAGAAGAGCAGTAAACTTGTATTCTCTGTGTTGTGCAGGATGATGACAGACCTATGATTGATGTCATGGATCAGTTGAGTTCTTCTATTCTTGAAAGCTTTATTCATGTGGCTGTTTCAGATTCAGTAAGTACTACTTTACTGTTGCTGTTTGTGTTTACATAACAAATAATCAGACGTGAAATACTAAAAATAATACTGCTAAAAATCAAAGAAATCATACAGCTTTAAGGCTCCAGCCATCTACCCAAGAGCTCCAAGGCTCCACAGTGTCCCAGACAATCTGTTTCATGAAAGTATTCATACTATGAATATGGAAGATACTGTATGCAGAAAAAAAGAACAGTTGAGAAAGTCTTATTGCTGGCACCACCTAATGCTGGAAGCACTTGGTAGTCACTCACTGCTATCATCTGTTTGAGAAGGGAATAAGCTGTAGCTCCCTTGTGCCCTCAGAAAGTGGCCCTCCCTGCATACCTGAGTGTAAGCTCCAGGGTAATTCACAGCTGGGGTGAATCTCTCCTTTCGCTCTCTCAGGGGCCTGATGTGTCTGCCGTGCGTCAGAGGAAGCAGAGATTGAGCATTTTAAATAAAGAAGTGTCAGTAGAAAAACTGATACATAACACAACTGATTTTGCATGCTGTCCTAGAGATTAGTGAAAGGCCCATTTCCAAAGGGCAGGAACAATCAGTATGGGGCACTTTTCAGCCTGATTAAGTTAAACCAACAAATGGTTCTTGCCACAATGAGTGCCCTTTCCAGGGCTGTGTGTTTGAGGCACATGTTGGATGCTTAAAAAAGTAACCCCAGGCAGCAACCAAGCCCAACACAGCCAATCCCCACCAGTGGTATGGAGGGGAGAATCAGGAGGGTAAAAGCTGGAGAATTTGCGGGTTGAGATACAGACAGTTTAACAGGGAAAATGCAAACTCTGAATGCAAGCAAAGCAAAACAAGGAATTAATTCAGCACTTCCCATGGGCAGGCAGGTGTTCAGCCGTCTCCAGGACAGCAGGGCCCCATCACATATAGCAGTGACTTAGGAAGACAAATGTCTTCACTCCAAACATCCCTCTTCCTTCTTCTTCCCCCACTTTATACACTGAGTCTGTTATCATACAATCTGGAATCTCCCTTTAATCAGTTTAGGTCACCTGTCCTGGCTGTGTTTCCTCCCAAACACACCCAGCATCCTCACCAGTGTGGCAGTACAAAAAGCAGAAAAGGCCTTGGCTCTGTGCATGCCCTGCTCAGTAATAACAAAAACATCTCTGTATTATCAGCCCTGTGTTCAGCACAAACCAAAACACAGCCCCATACCAGTCACTGTAAAGAAAATAAATTCTATCTCAGCCAAAAGCAGCACAGAAGAGGACATTAACTGGTGGGGTGGTTGGGTCCCTCTGCATCTGAAAACAGAAACTGGGAAAGAAAGAGACTTTCTGACTTCATAATACAGGAATTAGGAAATTTGTCTGAAACAGCAGACAAATTGGGTTTGGGTGTTGGAGTTCCTAGAGGCCAAGGTTTGAATTTTGTGCTTTCATTCTATTCATTAATAATAAAGCAAAGCAAATGTGTTGCCTCTGTGCCTGGTTCCTGACTAGTACAGGAAGGTTTATTAATTTATCTTTTCTCTCCATAGACAACAATCCCATTAACACACAGCGTGGATTTGCAGTGGCTGGTGGAGTGGAATGCTGTCCTAGTAAATAGCCATTATGATGTGAAAAGTCCTTCCCACGTCTGGATTTTTGCACAGTCTGTTAAAGACCCATGGGTTCTCTGCCTCTTCAGTTTCCTTAGGCAGGAGAATCTACCAAAACACTGTCCTACAGCTCTCAGCTATGCTTGGCCATACGCCTTCACCAGGCTACAGCTGATAATGCCTCTTGTGGATCCAAAGTAAGTGGCAATCTGCATTTCACTTTCTTTTGTATGAGCTGTGATTTTAATATAAACTTTTCTTTGGTCTCAGTCTCATGTTTGAGTATTAGTCCACTGCAAGGTGCCACACAGAAATCATTGCCATGCAGGTTTGAGTTTCATAATTGCAACTTGTAAGGTGGAAAACTCCAGTTTTCTACCTTCATTGATTTTTCCTGTGTATCATGTCATGTTGAATTGCGACTGGTAGACACACAGCATGTTTTATTCCCTCTAAAATATTTTAAAATACTGTAATCAAGACTTTAGTACTTGTAATTAAGACTGGAAGATCGTTTTAATAATTATAATTTATTTTCAAATTCTAGTATTCCTGTCAATGCAAAGAAAACAAGTACAGCAAGCAGTGGAGACAACTATGTCACTCTGTGGAGGAACTACCTTATTCTGTGTTTTGGAGTAGCAAAGCCCAGCATTATGAGCCCAGGACACCTGCGTGCCTCAACACCAGAGATCATGGCTACCACCCCTGATGGAACCATGAACTATGACAATAAGGTGATGAGACCTCTTACCAGTCAACTATTTGTTCAGGGGAATTTTAAGCTGCATGCAAAATCCTATCCCGATGAAAGTATTTCAGTTAGGGAATACTTTAATGTATGCAAACTGCTTAATACACATAATTAACAATGAAAACATCTGTATGATGTGATGTGTTCATAAATATTTGGCAAAAGCCATATGTTTTCAATTTTTATTTTTTTTTTCATTCTGGGCAAAAGTGCATTCAAAATATAGAAGGTCTGGACATGTGTTTTGAAGTTAACTTTAGTTTGTCATGCTCTTTCTTTCCTTGTAATTTGTAAATTTAAAACATTAAGCAATAAAGCAGATTTGCAAATGCAAATTGCATTCATGTTGGATATATGCCTGTCAGAAACCATAATATATAAAATACACTTTCAAGCAGTAGCAACTTGAGATGAGCAGTTGCTCCACAAATGCAATTACTGAAATGAAACAACAAATAAAGTAAATTACAATAATCTGAACTAAAGCAAAGAGATTTCCCGGATGTATTTATGTGTTAGGCATTACTGAGATGATTGTCAGGTAGCAGACATCCAGTTAGATTGGTGGATTGGTATCCATAATAGTAAAATCATTTCAGCATGTTCTTAAAATATGTATTGATTCTCAGACAATGTTTATTTGTAAAAAAAAATGTATTTGCTTAATATTGATATCCTGACAATTAAATTCAACAATATTTTAATATATTTTAGGCTATTGGAACTCCATCTGTTGGAGTCTTACTAAAGCAGCTAGTTCCTTTGATGAGACTTGAAAGCATAGAAATAACAGAATCACTTGTATTAGGATTTGGAAGAACAAATTCCCTTGTTTTCAGGTACTTCTCCACTTATCATATTCTCAGTTACTTGCCTCTAATACAAGTGCTTTATTTTTGTTGTAACTTAAGTATATATTTAATTTTTTATTTGCACTTTAGAGCTTCATTTTTATATTTTGGATAAAATACTTATACACTTATGCTTTTCAAAGGACATTAGATTTTGCTTACAAGTATTTATGGTTTTTTTTTAATTTAGGGAATTAGTAGAAGAACTCCACCCACTAATGAAAGAAGCCCTAGAAAGAAGACCAGAGGTTAGTTGCAAGAATCAAATGTATTCATTTTTAAAATGAAAAACTCTTTTAAAACCAGTAAGTCTGTCTGTTTGAAATACAAATATATTCTTTTGTACTAACCAGCAAATTAAGCCTGTGTACAACAAGAATTTTAGTAATTGTGTAATTTAAAATAATTCCATTAAAACCTAGTTTAATTTAAATTCTATCAGTGACCTGAAATGTACAATATAGAATTCCATTCTGAGGAAAAGTTTCCCATCCAATATGGAACCTCCTGATACAGAACTTGGATATACTGGAAATTCACTTGCACTATCTGAAAAGAAAAAGCTTTAACACATCTGGGATACAAGCACATTTTGTAGCAGTGTTTGGATGCGCTTTTATTTTCAGGGCAGGCAGGTTCACCTATTTCAACTTCATGGAATCACAGAATGGCTGGAAGGGACCAAAGTGATCCAACCTCCCTGCTCAGGCAGGGTCAGCCTGGATCACGTGGCACTGGGTTCATTAGTGTGATCAGCTAACTGACAAGTTCATCAGAGTTTTCACCTTCATTGTAGTACTCTCTTTTGTTACAAGAGAAAGAAGTGCTGGAAGGATTCCCAACAGATCCTCCAATCCACACAAGAGAGAATTCTGTGTTCCTAAAAACCTCTGGTGATAAACTCTGTAGCCTCAGTAAGCAGTTTAGTTGCAGGATGTGTCTATGCAGCTAAACAGAAAAGCCGTGGGGAGAGCTTCAGTACTGGACTCAAGTTCTGCTCAGTTTTCCCTCCTTGACTCAGTTTTGGACCATTCCATCTGCCTCCAAGATAGAAATCTGAGATGGCTCATGGACAATTCTTAATAATTCTGTGTCTGGTAAATGTCCACAATCATTTGCATTGTGCATTGCTTCACACCTCAATTCAGTTGTGTGGCTTCCATCCCTATGAAGTCACTGGTTTGAAGGTCACTTGTTTTGACACTGGGCAGAAGTGGATTAATACATGACAGTGCAGCCACTTACTTCTGCATTTTGTCTGTGTACCATTTAAGACAACTTAGACTTGAAAAGCTTTTTCTGAAGACACACATATCCAGTGCACCCTCAGGAAAGGAACTGCTAGAATTCAGAGGTTTACTGTATGCAGTAAGAGCAAATTTAGCACATGGAATATGAGAACAAGAGACTGTGACATCAATTCCTGTATTTTTCCTGATATGAATAAATGGGATGCCTTCCTGCAAGCAGTGCCACCTGGAAACCCAGGAATGACTGCATGGGCTGTGTGGCTGTAGAGAACACAGGCCTCCATGTCAGCAGGCAGGTATCCAACACACCAGAAACAATGTCCTTGAACATATGCTATGACTAGCGAGAGAATTCCCAGCATGGCCAAGAGCTGCAGGGATAAACCAAAATGGACATGACACAAGATCTGCCCTGTGGGCCCTGGCACAGAGCTTGCCAGATCACCCCTGACACTGCTGCAGGAGGCAGCTGTGCCTGGTAAATACTGCACGGCAGTAAAACTGCTCTTTTTTCTACATGTGCTTCCTGGAGCCTTAAAGGTGTAGCAGGAGAAAAACAGGGCTCTGAATAGAACAAATCAAATGGCATAGTTATTGGAATAAAACCTTGGGCTGGGATGCTGCAATTCTGCCCATTCTGGGTCAGAATACCAGACAAAGCATCATTTTGTTCTGCCACACATCTGCTGCTGGCCATGGACACAGCCAGAGTCCTAGAAGAGATAGACCCTTGATCTTAATATTGCTCAGATTTGAAGAGCAAAGTCTGCATTTTCTCTGAGCTTTTCTTGTTCCTTTGAGTGCAACAGAAGTTTTTTTACCTTCTCTTGTTTTTCTTGCTCAGGGGAGATGCAGAATACAAACAAGTCAATTGAGCCTCTCAGCAAAGAGCAGGCCTTGTTGCATACACATCTTTTCAGAAAAGACAGGAGACAGAAAGGACAGGTTTCTAGAAGACAGCGAGATACAATGAGCCAGTTAACAACCATGCAGTCCTGTTCTGTGGGAGGAGCACATTCCTGTGGGCAAAACCCCAGCAGTCAACTCAGCCAACACTGGACTGGAGTGCTGTCTGCTAGGAGCTCACTTGAATGTGAGTGATGGTGTGCTGCAGCAGTGCCAAGTTCAGGAATGGCTAATCACCCATATACCTTCCTTGGGCCTGGATATACATTCTACACTACAAGTGCCTCCAGCACCTAAACTAGATGACACTAAACTAACATGAACATCCCTGTTACCTGAAGATGGTATGGAGTTTTGGGACAGGAACCTTGAATATTAGTTATTTTTATCCAGTATTTCATTATTTCATTTCCACGTTTTCCATAAGTACTAAGGCAGTTGTTAACAGTTTTCTCCGGGATAGTTACAGAGACAAAAAATTGATCATGTTCAGTTCTTTGTTGATGTATAAGCACAATGTAATACTGCAATATCCAAAAGTACTCAGGTTCCTTTGTGAAGAAAATTCTAAAACCAGAATTCTTAAATCTCACTACCATACTGACACTTCTGAAGCTACTGGTTTTTAATGTGTACACCTATGAATATAAATACTGTTTTTATTTTAAATTCCAAGAACAAGAAACGTCGAGAACGACGAGATCTACTGAGACTGCAGCTACTGCGAATTTTTGAACTCCTTGCTGATGCTGGTGTCATAAGTGACAGGTAGGATTATCACTCATCATAAGTATTGATATTTTACATGGAACAATTTTCAGTGTTTGCCACACTGAGATTATGTCACTGTTCTTTCAAGAATTGTGTGGTTTATCAGATATGGAGAGATTTGCATGCATTTCTGCAGCAAACTGTAGTATAACTACTCTGTTATTCTGTATTAATGTGCAACTTTCCTTGATGCTAGTACAAATGGAGCCTTAGAAAGAGATACACTAGCCCTTGGAGCTTTGTTCTTGGAGTATGTTGATCTGACTCGCATGCTTCTGGAGGCTGAAAATGATAAAGAAGTCGAGATCCTTAAGGATATGAGAGCACATTTCAGTGCAATGATTGCCAACTTGATTCAGTGTGTTCCAGGTATGGAGATCAATTATGCATTTAATGTAGGTTATGGGAAAGTAATTTTGGTGGGTTTTTTTGTATTTTTTTCACTGCTTGTGAATTTTCGTATAATGAAAGTGGAATGTAGAAAAGAAAGTGTTCATAGGTCTACTAAGATTGAAATAAAAATACCAATAAAGCTTGATGAAGCTTGTAATAGTCATGTCTAAGAATTACCTCTTTAAAAGCCTAGCAAAGAAATTGTCTGTGACCTCCAGGGACTCCAGACTTCTTTTGCACTAGGCCTTATTTTCTCCCATCTGACTTGATTGCCAGACTCTTCATAAACTCAGACAGGAGGCCTTGAAAAATACAAGTAGGTGCAGACAGTGTGCAATATTAAATGCAGTGAAAAACTTGCCCAAGGTGTTGGGACCCATGTTACCCAAGTCCAGTTGTATCACGAAGATTTATCCAGTTGATTTCATGCTTTTTATATATTGCAATATCACTTCAGAAATACAACATACTTACGTTAGCAAAAAAGCGAAAAAAGCCTCTGTTTTAGAGGCCTCAGATGTAATTACTGGAAGATGAGGTCTGAGATTTTTTTCTCATTTGCTCAGGTAATTCGTCTATTCAGAATATATACCACATATTTTTCATAAACAAAGAGCCAAGTTTCTTTTTTTTATTGTCACTACCTATTACTGTATTAGAGTAAGACACATGTATTGTTTAGGCTCAAATTTAAAGAATTGGAAAGGCCAAGTAAATATTTGCCACTAAAGGAAAGCACTAAAGGAGGCAGTGAAAACCCCTGACTTTATAATTAGATTCTTAAATGCTTTTCTGTAGTCAGATGTACATGTTTGTGTAACTACACAGTAATTCAGAACTGAAGGTTCTTAGAAATAAGACACATCTTTCTCTCTTGGTTTTTTAAAAAGAGCTGAGATACTTTCGAGTAGGTGTATGTTGAGCATATAAAAACCCCTCCCCTTCTGTAGAAATGTGAAAATCATGTCATCATTGTGCCACATGAATGTGTACTTAATATTAGTAAATCACAACTATTTCTCTTTCTGTTCACTTAGTTCACCACAGGAGATTCCTCTTCCCTCAGCAGAGCTTGAGGCATCACCTGTTCATCTTATTCAGCCAGTGGGCTGGACCTTTCAGTATTATGTTCACACCACTGGACCGCTACAGTGATAGAAATCACCAGATTACGAGATACCAGTACTGTGCATTAAAGGTACTAAAGTTTTGCTGTACAAACCAGTAACAGCAATTTTTCAGTGAAAATACAAGTAGCTGTGGGGCCTGTTTCCTTTCATTTCAAACAATTTTGAATTGGCGTCCTTGATGCAAACTTGTGTGCTCATGTGTACAGTGGTATCATAGAATATAGCACTGAAGTTACATATTTTTTTATTTGTTGATGCTTTTCAAGGCTAATTTTAAAAAACAGAGTGCATTTTGAAATTTTACTTACCTATTCATTAATGGGTTAGCAGATTCAGCAAGGAGATCTTGGGCTCTGAAATTGGGTGTAGTTCCAATTCAGTACCTCAGGATACTGAATCTGTACCACTGTACACCTCAGGAATGCCTCCCACACTTGCCTGGAGACATGCTCAGCAATAATGTACTTCTGTGGCAAAACTAGTTGCAACTCCCATGCATGAGTAAGCTGGGAATGTAATAGCTTATGTACTTATGTAAGTTTCACCACTTGCTGTAAGACAGTTTTAATTGTTGCCGTAACATACTATTGAAACATCTAAGTATACTTTAATTATTTTTGTAGCTTGATCTGTGAATACTGGGTAAAATGACAAAATGTATCTTGAAGATAGTACTCCCTCCAAAATGCTTGGAGCATGATCTGGAATCCAATGAAATCTATTGCAAAATTATTATTGAATTCTAGCAGTCAGCTCTTACAATTTTCACCATAGTTCCCTCCAAACAGAAAACAAGTGGCAGGCTGTTAGCCTGGACTCAAATCATTCTGCAAGGTTGGTTGTGTTACTTTTTTGTGTAACTGGAGTTCCATGTGTTTCTAGGCCATGTCAGCTGTGCTCTGCTGTGGACCTGTGTTTGATAATGTTGGTCTTTCCCCTGATGGATATCTTTACAAATGGCTTGATAACATTCTGGCTTGTCAAGACTTACGTGTAAGTACTGACCAAAATGCCACACTGATGGACAATTACTCACTCTGCTGGGTGAGTAAACAGTTTGCAAAGTGGTTTTTTTTTTTCTTCCTAAAGAACATGTAATGGATTATTCTTGCCACTTTCCATTTCTGTGAAGTTGGGCTTAGACTTTGTATTTACACAGTCATACTTCTGTGTTTGTAGCTGATTGGACTGCCTCTCTGGTTAAGGAGGAGTAGACTGATGATTTATATTGAGTGGGGAGAGAGAGACAACAGTCTTTTCCTTTTGGTATCCACTGCTATTCTCCCTAAAACTCTCCTACCAGCACATATAACTCTACTAAGGAATGGTAAATAGCAGGACCTAAATAAATGCATGGGAAGCAGCTTGAGGATGGAGGCTGTGAAATGGTAATTGTTTAGGAAAAAAAAAGGTTGAATTTAAAGAAAGAATGAATGTCTGCAGAGAAAATCCTTCAGAAATTATGTGTGATTTTTGAATTTTGGTAGGGACAGAGCTAAAAAGATATATGCAAGTGATATGCAATCTCTACAAGCAGTCACCTGCACTTGGTGACAGAATATTAATAGGCCTTAGTGTTTGGTGTACCAACACTGTCCTGTACTGAAAGAACACAAAGTCCAAGCCTTAGCTGTGATGTGTTTGTAGCAGTGGTGGTACATGGAGGGTAAACTGATTCACAGTCTGTAGGGACAGTCATTAGATTGCTTGATGTAGCTAGAATAAACATAAATTTTCAGCCTTGTAAAAGGTATTTTTCTTTGTCTGCCTTGCTTCTGGTTAGGCAAAAGCAGGATAAACATGAAAGTTTGTCACTCTGTGAAATTCACGTGAAGTAGGAAATCAGTTAGCAAGTCAGTTAATTGATATAAAAGGAAGTTGCCCAAGAACACCTATCAAGTATCTTAAATTTTCAAAAAATTCTGCCTTTTTTGTTGTTGTTGTGCCTAATTTTGGAAAATGCATTTCATTTATGTAGTCCTTGTACATACCATTTTTCAAGTGTTGAAACCTGAGTCACATTCCAACTCTGCTATCCCTAGAGCAAATTTATTACAAATGTTATGATTTCTTCTTACATATTTGAATTTTCCATTTTTGCCCTGTTTCGCCTATGTTAGTCTGAGACTTTTAGAGAATGAACATACCTGACCCCATCAATCATGTTTTGACGTTTGCTCAGGTTCACCAGCTTGGCTGTGAAGTTGTGGTCCTGTTGCTAGAACTGAATCCTGATCAAATCAATCTCTTCAACTGGGCTATAGATCGATGTTACACAGGATCATACCAGCTTGCCTCTGGGTGCTTCAAGGCCATTGCAACTGTGTGTGGAAGCAGGTATCAATTAGTTTAATGATCAACACTTTCAAATGTAAAGAAAACTGAAGGTTCAGCTCGCTGTATTGTTAGGAGTTGTTGGTCACACATATCTTCTCAAACACTTGATTTTCACGATTGTGAAAACAAAGTGATGTTCTTGGTAGAAGATGTTCTTACTATAGGTATATTTGAAGTCTGGGGAATTTTGATGTTATTTTGCTCAGAAAGATACAAAAAGAGCTACAACAGTTTTATTTGAATGTAGGTCATAAATCTGGTTTCAAAAGATTTGGCATGGTTTTTAATTTAATTTATAAAAAGAAAAATGTTTTCAATGTCAGTAGCTTGAAAGTCATTATTTTGACATGTCATTATCTTGAAAGTCATGTCCTTTTTCTAAACTGGCTTTCATTTGATTTGTTTAGTCCCTTTTCTGTCAACTGGTATCATCATTACTGCTAACGCTGAGAAAGCACAAGCTACGTGAAGACATGAATACAAATACTGCTTGTGTGTCAGGCCTTCATAAAACCCTATCCCTATTTTTATTTTCAAAGACAAAATTTATAGAGAAATTGTGCATTATTTATTGAGAAATAATTATTTATAGAAAAATTATTTATGGAGAAATTTATAGAAAAAATGTAGTTATTTGCATCTTATTAAAATAAATTTACTCTTCACAAAAATAATTTGGCAAGAAGTATGATCAGCATAGAGGAAACTCAGTAGAGAAATAATTGGGATTTGGAAAATCAAAATAAGTCACATATTTCATACTTTTCCTGCAAAACTGTTTTGTTCTTGACAGGAACAACTAGATTAGAGACTGCATTGTATGGAGATTTTTAAAATATGGATGGAATTTTGTGTTAACAAATTCAGTTATTTTAATAGGGTTTTTATTTTAATGAACACAAGACCATAGCAGTTTCAGCCAGTCTTTTTTCCTCAGATTGTGTTACCTGTGCCACTGTGACCTAAAAATTAATCTTTTCTGTTCTTACAGTAAAAACTGAGAGTATGATCTTCCTGATTTATTTTGAAGGGAAAGTCCTCTTTCTAGCAAGCTGGGAATTGTTGTTAATATTTGAAAGCTGTTAATAGTTTTTGCTCTGTCAACTATCAAAATGTGTCAGGAGATCATTGCTTTAACTACCTCTAAAATGAGCAGCAATTGATGAAGTCCATCCAACTTTCTACAAAAAAGCCACTTCCCTTCATTTCTTTTCTTTTTGTGTTTGTTTTTTAAGCAGTGGAAGGGCAAAGAGCCAATTACAGAGCTTGGCTTGCAGCTAGTATATGGAATTATCAAGAACGTCCCATGCCACACATGTATCTGCCATATTAAAAAGTCTAAATAGGCATCATGCAGCCATCCAGGAGCACTGTAGCTAACATCTGGGGTGATAAATTGATGGTTCATAATGCAATTGTGCATTTACAAATCACCATGAGAAAACAGAAGCCTGTTTAGTGCAAATCCAAATATTATGAAGTGGGATGTATTCCTCTAACAATATTCTCCTTATCACTTTGATATGTTTAACCTGACTAATTGATGCTGACTTTATAGATAGCAGACTTTTTGAAGCAGATCTTCAGGTTTAGTCTTTGAAAACAATTTTCATAGAATTTTCAAATAGCTCAGAATGCTCATGTCAGAGATAGTGTCTTTTGTCCAAACAGACTGTTTTAATTGCAGCTTGGCCTAAGAAATTCTTTATCCCTGGAAGTTTTCATGCTCCCCATTTTCTTCCATGGGTGTCAGCCTGTCCTGTAAACAGTTTATGCTATAAATTAAAATGAATTGACAGTCATAGACACAGGTATTGCATTTCTCATTGTGGGTAACTCAGTGCATTCTGAAGCATTAGCCTGAGGTAATTATAAATAATCCTTTCTTTCTCCCTGTTCACCAGATGGTCCTTTGATCAAGCAGTGTGTATTCATAAGAGCTCCCTTTCCCATATCCTGATGGTAGAAGAGAAAAAAGAAAGATGACATTCTCTTTAGACCATACTACAGAGTAAATCAGAGTGAATATAATCTGCATTCCTCACCAGCATTCACAGAAATGTTCTGTTTATTCTTCTAGGAACTATCCTTTTGATATTGTGACGCTTTTAAATTTGGTGCTGTTCAAGGCATCTGACACCAACAGAGAGATTTATGAAATTTCCATGCAACTTATGCAGGCATGTATCAGCTACTTACTTTTTTCTCCTATCCTTGGATACTTTTCTGGTGAACTTCTTATAAAGTACTGTTATTTGCACATTAGTTTTGTTTTGAAAATAAACAATTGTTTTTGTCCTGGCTATGAAAACTTACATGGATATTTATATAAAAATGAATGTTACAGTGTCTTTCGTATTTGGAGCATGTACTCTGAAACATGTAGAGCATTCTCTGATAGCCAAACTTCAAATGCTGGTATTTCCTGATAGAATGAATTTTTATTGTCTCATTCCCTTTTCTTTTTTTTTCTTTTGTCTTTTACAGATCCTTGAATCAAAGCTTTTTGTTTATTCAAAAAAGGTAGCTGAGCAAAGACCAGGCAGTATCTTGTATGGGACTCATGGTCCATTGCCACCTCTTTACAGTGTCTCACTTGCCCTTCTTTCATATGAACTAGCAAGGATGTATCCTGAACTTACCCTTCCACTTTTTTCAGGTACCTATATTTATTTGACTTATTATCTCCTTTACATTTTTGGACAAATGCTAGACTGCTACTATTTTGAACCACAGTTCTGTTTATAAATTTAGCTTGACCTGGTTTTATTCTGGTTCAGGTCAAATCAGATTTAGGAATCCAATATATATTTCCTAGATGTATCCACACAAATCACAGAAACTCTCTTTGGGGATTCTGTGCCACTTCTATGATCTTCAGGTAACTTTGAAATTACAAGTGCCCTGAATGAGTTAAAATTACATAGGCAAACTCTGCTATGATGGGTTCTCCTGTGATTCTTCTTAAGCATTCATATTTACATAGATCATACTTGTGAGTATATATTTCTTCATTTTATATAAACATGACTTTAACTTTGGGCAGATTGCCTGTGTCCAGTTCTACCAATGATTCAAATCACTCTGAATTATCTCTACCTTGTGTTATTTGCCACATCTGTATGCCTCAGCATTTTTTAAATTTTATCAGAAATACATATTTTCAGGATTACTGAGAAAAATGCTAAAGAATGAGACCTGCAGGAACACAATTCAGAATATGCCCACTGTGAGGCCATTCCTGGGAACAATGATGTTTTGAGACATATCTGTCTGGTTTAATCAATCTTCTGTGTTGCTCTAGTTTTTAAATAACAGAATGCAAATGTCTGTAATCATGGGAATTTTTACTGGTTCTTAAAATCTCTTTCTGTTGTTCTTACTCAGTCTATAGGGGCTGGAGGGAGGGTAAAGGAACAATACATCACCCTTACATTTCTCAGTGCCCAAGATACCATGAGTTATAAATAACTGGAGTAGGGAAATTCTGATGTTTCATTTGTGATTAAGCAAATGCTGTTCATTATCTCTGTTATCGTCTCCCCATGTTGCTGTAATGGCTGTGTCATTTTAAAAAAATCTCAGATATACAGGATATTACAGTCCAAGTGAGACATCCTTTCTGTACATCTGGAATCGCAGGGATGAGAGAACAGTTTGTGTCTTCATGATTTTTGAAAACCAGGCAGTGAGTAAAAAAAGGGAATGTTTGCTCTACTGATTTTACAGATTTCTGGTAAAGCAAGATAATGTGCTTCACTTTGGCAGGAAACTGTATTTCTTATCCCAGATTTTCCAAATCCCTTTGCCTTACAGTGCCAGTTCTTTTTTTGTAAGCTATATAAAGTGCTGTATACAAGCATTCCTGAACTGACAGCCAGCTGAATTTTATAGACATTCCCACAGGAAGTAGGATCCCAATATACGCAATTTTTCCGTAAACTCAGTATAATAAGTGCCTTATTATTAAAGCTATAGCTTAGAAACCTGGAGGCCAGTGAGGCATTTGTAATCTGTAGAACACTTTTGTTTATTTTCCAGAAGCTCTTGGAATTCTAGAGTAACCACCAGTAACTGAATGATCCTTTTTCCTCTTTATTGACATTGACACCTCACTTAGTACATAACATGGCACAGTAACAAGGGTTGACTCTCTGTTTCTATGCCCAGACTGTGTTAGTTATTTCAGACAGAAGACATGACCAATTGCTTGCTACTACTGAACTTTAATTCCATGTTTCTCTTCAGGAAACTCAAGAACATGTTTTATTTATGCTTGTGGTGTGCAAGGCAAAAACCATGAGGTAGTCGCTAACAAATGTCAGAAATGAGATTTAAGCAGTGTGTTCAGGGCTTCCATCATAAATTAATATGTTGTCCTTTTCAACTCTTACTATTTTAGAGGTAAGCCAGCGATTTCCAACAACACATCCAAATGGAAGGCAGATCATGCTTACCTATCTGCTGCCATGGCTTCATAATATTGAACTGGTGGACAACAGACTGCTCCTCCCTGGCTCAAGCCCTACCACTCCAGAAGATGACCTGAAGGACAAGGATGGGGAAATAGCAGTCACAAGTGGACTAAAGGGCAATGGCTGGGGCTCACCTGAGGCCACCTCCCTGGTTCTTAATAATCTCATGTATATGACAGCCAAGGTAAAAAAACAAATCAAACAAAGAAACTAACCTGTAAAACTTTTGGTTCTTCCCTCCAGCACAGAATTTTTACACTGGAACAGTCTATACCAATCAACCAAAACCTGTCTAATTTTAGGATTACTTTTTGAAGTTAAAAGTCCTTAAGACTTCTGTTTTCTCTTACGATTTAAGTCTTTCTGTGGATCAGAACCTAAATAGTTTTAAATGCAGTTTATGCTTGAAATCTGTCAGGTAGCTTTTTAAAATACTGTTCTGTAACTTTTTACAGCATTTCACTGGGGTTTTTTGCGTGAGAAAATGTTCTAAAAGAACGTTTGGAAGTCTGCATATTTCAAGGAATGTGTGCCTATGATTTTTTGCAGTATGGAGATGAAATTCCTGGACCAGAGATGGAAAATGTCTGGAATGCTTTGGCCAACAATGAAAAATGGAGTAACAACCTTAGGATAACACTGCAGTTCCTCATTAGCTTGTGTGGTGTTAGCAGTGATACCATCCTTTTACCCTATGTAAGTCTTTGCACTTTATTTTATTTACTGCTGATTACACAGGTTGTAGTGAAGGAAACAGCTATTACCTGCAGAAAATAATTTCTGTATCAAAAACAAGAAATACCAACATACTCCCTAGCACACTGTACAAAATTAAATGGCAGGAATAAAAGTGTTAGGAAACTGAAATTTAAACAAAAGAAATTGAGTCGTTCAGCTCTCAACCTGCACCAGTGGAGCACGCCCCCTTGCAAGTGAGAGGTGGGTTTCTCTCAAGCAAAGAGAAAATTTGCATGTCTGTGAATGGGGACAGTAACAGACTGGCCATAAATTGCCAGAAAATGCTACATCCTCTTCTTTGCCAGACTAGAGCTTTTTGAGGGACATCTCAAGAGACAGAAGATAGTTAATCTTTATAAGCTCCTTACCATATCAACTTTTGCCTCTGCATGACTGTCATAAATTATCCAACAGTTGCTGCAATGTGCAACTCAAACTGTGCTGGATATTGTTATTATTCAAGTTAAAATAAAATCAGGGCTGTCTGAGAAAACCAGGCTACTTACATTCCCATGTTCCTTACTGCTCAGTTGCTGAGTGAAACAGTCTAAATTTAGTGAATTTTCCAGCCCAATTATAATAAATTGTTTTATTAGTTAGCCTCTTTCCATTTATTTCCTTGAAATAAATCTGAAATTACTATTAATGTGATGAAATTTATCTGAAAAGCCTCATAAAAATACTTCATTTACGGTTGCTGAAATAATAGTTTGTCCAAAGTGTTTATGATGACCACTATGCATATTAGAATAAAGAAAATAAACCCATAAAAATCTTGAAAATGGTATTGTTGTACCACAGGCATCCTGTTTGTTTCCTTTCATTTGTAGAGTTTACTGTTGTGTACTCTCAAATCAATGTATATGTATGCCTAGTTAGTCAAAAGTAGAAAAATTCAGAAGTGGAACTGGTATAAGAACAGCCTCAAGGTTTATATGAGAGGAAGACAAAGGGGTTGATCTGAAGTAAGATCTTTTCCTCAATTGTTACAGAGGCTTTCCATTCAGAGTTGACCATGCTTTGAGCAGGAGGTTACATGAGAGACTTCCCAGCTTTTTTCCAACCTGCCTCATTGTGCAGTCTGTGACAGATTTGGGATTAGGCCCAAAGCTAATAGGTCAGCATCTATGTTGGCAGAGAACAAGTGGAAATCACCTGTTAGAGATACAATAGAAAATGAGGTCTGTTACACTCATTTCTGACAGCTTACAAAAGGAAAACAGGGGCAGTTTTCTGAGAGGAAGGTGTAGCCCTGTGCTGAGTAGATATCTGTCTCGTAATGTAGCCTGACTGGAAAAGCCTGATGACCCTGTCACCTCTTGCCCAGGAGCCCCTCACATACCTTATCCCCCAATCCAGATATTTGTCAAGCCAAAGCTTTCACAAAGCACCTCTTTTTCCATAACCGTTGCCATCCCACAGCTCTGAGCAGCCTTTCCTCAAACCCCCTCCACCCAGTGCACTTCTGTCTTCAAATTTTTTTTTTGACTCAAAGCCTTGGCTTTCACAGTCCTGTGCTCCTCCAGGACACTACACTCCTCTTCATGAAAAAAGCAATCTGTTCTGACATCTCCAGCTTCATCAGCTGGAGCTTCATCAGCTCAGCATCTTCTGTTTTGCCTGTGGGACTGGTCTGGTCTCCCTCCCAGGCTTCTCGTGGCTGGTGGCAGCAGCAGCTGACAAGGTTCCCCTGTTTCTACCACCCAGTTAGTCTGTGTTCTGTAATGTTGAGTTAAAAGTCTGATTCACAGATTTCGCAAAATCTGAAAAAGTTTTAGGTTCTGTAGGAAGCCTGACTGTGCTTATGAGTCACTTCTTCACTGATAGCTTTGTCTGGAGTAGGAAAATACGCTGGTCTTATCACATGCATCTGCTCAGTGTTTTGCTAATGCCCTGGAGTTTACAGATAAGAAATCCTACCTAACTCTGTTAACTACACAAGACTGCTGATACCACGAACATGTGTCTTTCATTATCATGTAGATAACAGATACATGTTAGCAAATAAAGATCATTTGGACAGTTTATCAGCAGTGCTCCAGGTCACCAGGGCTTAAAAGACCGCAGAGCTGCAAGACTGCCAGTTTACCCATCTCCTTTAGAAACCCCCTGTGCCCCGAGGCAGTCACCAGCTGCTTTGTGCTATCGGCCATCTGTTCTCCCTGTGTGGGTCCAAGCCAAAAGCATGCCTGACTCACATTTTTTAAAATTTGTTTTTATCATCTAAATTAGTAGCTTTGTCTCTTATGTTTCCTTTAAGCATTTTTTCCCAGTGCCACAGTACAAATTGCTGAGCTGTCCATTCTTTCACATTATGCACTGAAAGATTTCTTAGAGTATTTGCAGTTCAGAAACCTCTTCAGCAAAAACTCGGTGTTGGGAACGTGACCCCTTCAGTGGTGAGAGAAGCTGAAAGTGGCACTGTTAGCCCAACCAGAAATGAGCCTCAGGAAGGAGATGGATTTGTCTCTGGAAAGTCCTTGGGAAATTTTTAGCACAGTAGAGTAAAAGCAACTTTGCATATTAGTATCTTCTCCAAGGAAAAAAAAAAAAAAAGGAAAGAGAAGCAGTAAGTTATTTTAATGGAAGTATTTAAGTATTTGAGAGCATAAGAACAGCAGCCCTTGGTAAGACCAACAGTCAGTTAATTCTAATATATTAGCTCCCATATAAGTATCTGTTTAGGGACACCTTTAAAAACAAGCAGGCAAGCACAGAGACATATTCCCCATATGGTCTCCCAGCTTACAACAGTTTATGAATCAAGCGGTTTTGAGCTGGAGAGAGTCTCTGCTTTTAGTAGTGATCAGAGTTTTTTTTCCTCAAGAATTAGCTGAATTTGGTCTCAGTATCTCAACAGTCCTCATTACTTCAGTGCAGGTTTGAGATCCTGTTAAAAGATTTATTTAAATTTCCAGAGTCTCTAGAAATGATACTCTCAGAGTTTTCAAATCAGCAAAGTTACATACATGAAGTCTGTATACATAACTGCTCTGCCTTTCTTCCATTTGCTGTTACTTTGCTTACAGATGTTAAGTAGCAACTCAAAGCCTGGCTTACTCTTTGTGGCCACAGCTACAGTTTTGTAGATGTGCATGTTATATAGTTATATATATATACAATTTGTTGTGAATGGTAAGCAAAACCTTTGAGGTAATTAAATCATAGAGTCAGTCTGCTGGGGAAGTTATCTTGATGTCGAAGTGAGAAGTTTAATTTCTGGATGAACTGTATGTGGTTGTGGTGTCTGTCCAGGAACAACACTTGAATTCTAGATCATTTCATGTAACATTCATTGATTTCTTTGGGAATTCACTTTAGTCTGAGTTTAACAACTGTTGTTTTCTTCCACAGATCAAGAAGGTTGCAATATATCTATGTCGCAATAACACTATTCAGACAATGGAAGAACTTCTTTTTGAGCTGCAGCAAACTGACCCAGTGAACCCCATAGTCCAACACTGTGATAATCCTCCATTTTACCGTTTTGCCGCCAGTAACAAAGCCTCAGCTGCAGCTTCTGGTATGACCTGAATGTGTTTTCTTTATGCTCTCCTGCTCTTTTGAGTCTTCTTCTCTTTGCAAAAAACAATCTCTTACTTTTGCATCCATTCAGACCTGTGTACATAAAGTACAAGTTTCAGGGCCTTGTTGCATGTCTAAATTACAGTTCTTTTTAATTCCTAATGATGTATATGCTTTGTTAACGTATGCTTAATTATCCTAACTATTTTAATAGTATATTACCAATATTTGATGCTGTTCAGAATACTGCCACTCTTCAGAAAACTTCATTCTCTAGTGGTTGTTTTACTCAGAACAAGAAATCACCAATGATGCAGTGAACATAGCAGATACATCAAGCAGAGTTTCCTGAAAACTGAGAGCCTCAACGGTGTGGCAGTTGTGTTTTGAAAGGCCTAATGCCATTTTCCAAGCTGCAGTAGTCAAATATATTTAAGAACCAACCCCATGTTTAACCGTGTAAACGTTTGGCCAAAGCCTTGAAAAACAATAGACTATGTCCCTTGAGCATGAGTTTAGTTTAAGGAGTAGAAGACCATCATTCTATGATCTGCTCCTCAAAGCATGTAAACTTTACAGCATCCAGCTGTGGAAGCAGGTCGTGGTTTGTAGAAATAACAGTGTTCATTCATTCATTCATATTTGAGTACTTGCAGCATGGTCACTTTGACTGTAGCTGCTAAAAAACCCTGTAAGTTCTGGGCATTTATTGCCTTGCAGATGCTGTCTGCTGCATGTAACAGGTGTTCTTATTGACATCTCATATACAGGAACCACCTCCAGCAGTAACACTGTTGTGGCTGGCCAAGATAGTTTTCCTGATGCAGAGGAGAACAGAGTGGTGAAAGAGACTGATGAAAGGTTTGTGACTTGGGGTGTTTTCCTCAAAAATGTATGTTTTGCTAGGCTGAGGGTGAGATGTTGGACAAAGTTCTGCATTGTACTGTGAGGAACTCTGGTGCTTAGATTGATCCTAAGTGCTGTTATCCCAGTATGTATAATTTTTTTTTTAAAAAAGCCATTCTCATTATTCTAGTTCTTGACTTTTGTTTAACTGTAAAGGAACAACTGGTAAACCTACATTCCATGAATTATGCTAAGTAGGTCATGGTTTTGTAAGAATTATCCACAAAGATAAAAGAAATGTGCACCAAATAATGACTGCTAAAGCCTTTATGAAAAATCAGATTTGATCACACCATTTGATTTCATGGACAGTGAGTAAAATTTAGTTTGCGGATTTAGATCAGTGATTGCAAGGACAACTTTGTCTGGATGAAATGGTTTATAGAGGACAGCTATGGAAAATAACTTGCTTATAAATTATATGTTCAGTTTAGACTTCTGCTACTTATGGTATGCACTGACAAATGACAAATGAATAAATGCAGAGCCTAAGGGCCATCAGATCTTAGAGCACAGACATACAGATTGTTTCTCTCACAGAAATGCTCTTGATTTTGCAAGAGAACTTTGGGCAATTTATAATAGCATTTGTCAGTTAGTGTATTAGTATTACATCAGTAATACTGTAGGGCTGCCAGAGACTTTATGATCAAAATGAAAGGAAAATTACCAAGTTCTGATATTGATATTCAGGATCCTGCTGAAAGACACCTCCGAAGAAAATGGAAAATAATTTGCTTGAACTCATTGCTGGCATTTATGTTACCAAAGCCTGCTGTAATTGCATTTGCACTTCAAAAACCAGTACAGTGTGTCAATCTTAGAATGGTCATTAATATTGACTTCATATGCCAAGACATATGAAATAATGAGGGTCATAGATAGAATACCTTGTATTGGATGGCTCACAATGCCTTTTTGTCAACTGCACAAGGAATTTATTGCCTGCTTATGAGACACACATGCTTTGGAAACAATGTAATATGTTGATGTGTAGTGAACTACCCTGCTCTAAAGTGTATGAACATTAGAAAGAAATTGAATTGAATTTTGTCTAGAAAATCTTCAGTCTTGTCTTGTTTGACCCATGGTTATTTGTAATTAGTTTCCTAGCTTTGCAGGAATGGTAATGTTTTTAGATCATCCCTAGTGTGAGCTGTCAGTATGGCTCCTCTCATTCCACTTCAGGCCTGATTACCCCAGGAACACAAGGTGGAGGAAGTCAAAGGAGATCACCAGGAAAAGTCAGCTTAGCATGAGTCTGTGGCAGGTTTGGGGACAGCCATGAGCAGTTTGCTCTGGCTCTCACATCCCTTAACTTTCCTGTGAGGTCTGCTCTAGCATTTTCTGCATTCTCCTCTTGAAGGGTGATCTGCCATAGCTTTTCCTGCTTGATACCTGTGCAGGCTTGGCTTTGGACTATCCAGTCAGTCACAGAATCACACAATATTCTGAGCTGGAAGAGACCCACAAGGATCAAGGAGTCCAACTCTGAAGTGAGTGGCCCATATGGAGACTGAACCCACAACCTTGGCATTATTAGCACTGTACTTTGAGTGCTTTATCAATTTGGCAGGATTTTACTCATGAACATGATCTGTGACAAATACTTGCTATGAGCAGTTTATATCTCAGTTCATCCTTAACAGTTTCTTCCTTCAAAAAAATCACACATTTGCAGCATGAGAGTTTCCCTTTGCTAAATTTTAAAGGCTTGTGCCACAGGAGCGCACTGTTAGAACTTCTCAGAAACTGGCAGCAAAAATGTTCTGTGGTAAGAATCAGCATTGCATTCATTTGCTGTCTACTCCTGTGTAAAAGTGACTGCTTAAGAAACTGATTCCTTTTTTTAAGGCTAAAACAAAAAGTCCAGATGTTTCAAGTCAGTCTGTGTTTTTAATTGAGATTTTTTTCTTGTATTTGAAGGTTCAGTAATGTCATTAGAGCACATACCCGACTAGAATCGAGGTACAGTAATAGCTCTGGAGGATCTTACGATGATGACAAAAGTAAGTTATGTTCAATTTGATAAACTTTCTGGTGTTTGGTTGGAGAGGAAAACATTCTAATGACACGCGGAGCCTCTCTGTTTAAGTTCTGTATAAACAGTCATGTATCCTCACCATGCAGGGAGTGTCCTTATTTTACCTTGATTTTACCTCATTTCATCAATTTACTGTGTTTAATCTTTGTTAAACTAAAAGTTGAAGGCCAGAGAACATCACAGAAAGCAGCAGCAGAGAATCCTCCAGAGAGTAACACATTGGCCCTTTCATACATCATGGCAAGGCAAAAAACTTTTCAGAGCATTAGAGCAAGTACTTTGAGTGGTGCCATTTGGCAGTATATCCCTCCAGATCCAGTGCTGTTACATGAGCATGAAAAGAGGCTCAGGAGTTTCCAAATATGAGATCTTATCTCCTCATTAGCTTTTATCTGCTTGCTGCAGCCAGTTTCTGGCTGCGCTGTGCAAACGTGTGTTAGAGGGGAGATGGGACTCCTGAGCGTGCGTCTTGTTCTGAATGTATTCCTGCTAAATGGGCTCTAAATGGACACTGGTGCTCAGCAGAGAATCCAAAGAAAACCAATTAACTATTAAACAATACTACAAAACTGGAGAGTTGGATGGTTTGACTTTATTTCTGGAGTGAATTCAATTTGCAGATTTTGGCTAGGCCCTAACTAAATGTAAAAAAGGCAAGATCTTGTTATTGACTTTCATCACCGGCTTATTAAAGCCAGGTCAAGTACTGTATTGGCCATAATGTCTTGGTTTGGAATTACAGACACCATTTTGGAACAGTATTCTAACATAAAAAGTAAAGATTTTATATCTTTTTTAATCCAAGTAGGTTTTGGCAATACTTTTTTGCAAAATATGCAAAGACTGTAAAATACAATACAATAGGATAATTTAATGTGCACCACCAACTACTAGTCATAATTATGATGCACATTATTGACAAAATATTGTGTATGTACAAATTCCAGTGTTTAAATACATAAGAAAGTGTGCAACATCTTAAACTCAGTGGGGTTTAGTACACTTGTCTTGGATTTTTTTACAGCTTTCTAGTGCTGCAGCTACTTAAAATGCTTCACCAGATGTTAATTAAATACTAGTGCTAATCTGATCTGCATGGACAATCTTTCAAGACAGAACAGCGCTTAAATTATCAGAACAGCCTTCACAAATACCTGGTTTTGACAAGAGCTTAGAATGATAAAAGGTTAAAAAATACTGAAATTTTCTTTGCCCTTTTGGAATGTCTCCTCCAGCCAGTGCCCAAATGTTTTTTTCCTGCCTGTACCTGCAAGCTTTGTAGTACCATGAATATTTATGCAAAGTGTGCTTCTCACAGGGGCTCCTTTAGCAAATATATGAATGATGGAAAATAAAATATATTTTACTTAGCTACTGACATTTATATAGAATTCTAATGTGAGAAAGGAATTTTTATACGTCTCATTGTTCTACAAGAAGCATAATGCAACTTCCATTAAGAAAGCACAACTTATTCCCTCAGACAGGCAGCCCAGGCTGCAAAGGATTTGGTGGCATGGCTTCTCCCCTCTCTCTAGTCTGCCTTAATATTCATGTATTCCCAAGGATATAAATAGGGAACACAACTCTGCGGCACACAAAATCTTTTGTACAGGCAAGGATGGTATGTTTATCTTCAAAGTGCTGCTTTTCTGTTTTTCTCTTGGTCTGCACATAAACCTGTGAAAATAGAAGTGAGAATCTAGGTCTTGGTGTGAGCTTCATGAAGCACTTTTCTGTGAAACACTTTAATTGGTAGAAATAAGTTCTTGTGCGGTGCTTTTTCTGTGAAAAGCATCTGGCAGACATTATCTGGTTAATTCTTAGAAGAAGAAGATGTGAAAATGCCATACTTTGCTACATTAGTAAGTAATTTTATTATTCTTTATCTGTAACTAATCAATCATCCTCCAGACAATCTAAGTAGAGGTCTTAATCATAAAGATATAAAGTGTTCCTTAAAAGCCCAGCACTTAAGAATGGGAGTTATAAAGGTGGCATTTTAGAAATAATTGGAGAAGCAGGTACTGCATTGAAAGTCTCCTGAAGATCTGGAAATCTGGAGATGTTTTTCTAAAACTAAGAAGTGATGTGCATTAGAAAAATCCAGCTCTGATGCTTTTATAGGCATCAAAACAGTTTTGTTTCCCGTGGGAAAGCTGACAAGCATCAGATACATGCTGTTAAAAAAAAAAAAAAAAGAAAAGAAAAGAAAAATATGGAGAGTTTCAAGCTTACCTAAAATACAAAAGCATAACAAAACAAAACCAAAATAAAACAAATAAGCAAACAAACAAATGAAAATACAAAAAGAAGGAACAGAACAAAAAATAACACTCATTAGAAGTTCATAAAGGGCAATGTTTGAATGTATATCAAAAACAGACCCAGGAAGGATACTTTCCATGGCAGTGTACCACAGACTGCCAGACCTCAGACATAAAAACTGAACAGCAAGAAAATCGAGAGGAATGAGAGGGAACAAAACACAGGAGAGATGAATGAAACTGTGCAGCTGAGACAAGACAGAAAGTGGTGGAAATAGCTTACTTGACCCACATCATTGCAGATAAACAGGTGGAAGAAAAAACCCTAACACTCATTAACAAACAGCAGCTGTCACACTAGAGCAAAATTAAATATATCTTTGAGAAATTCAAGGTATAATTCATCCCTGTTGAATGAAAATTACCCTGAAGATGTATTTTGCATTCCTTATGCCTCCTTGCTAATTCAGGACATTTAACTTCTCTCTTTGTAGCATCACTCAGCAGGGCACTGGTGAGGAGTTGCAGGAATGTGTCATTGGTATGGGCTCCTTGCAGCAGATGGCTTCTGACAGCAGCTTTGTTGGCTGAACTTTTCCCTCATTTTTGAAGAGAAACTCTGTTGCTTGGTGCTTTGTGATCCAGATCCAAAGCTACTAAGTGACAGCAGGGATTCAGCTGCTGCTCCTACCATTCAGTGCTGTCTCCCTGGAATCTCTTTAATTTCCAGCAGCATGAAAGAGGGATTAAAAATGCATCACTTGTTATTGAACACAGGAATTTGCAAACCTCGTGGCATCTTACCACATTGTTCCAAACAGCTGAACTCATATGTTAGCATAAAATCATTTTAGAATTTCACAAAAATAGGTAACCAGACTTGAGTTTTATGCACTTTTTCTGAATGCTTTTCCGTGCAGATGATCCTGTTTCTCCATATACAAGCTGGTTATTGAATATTGTTGAAACCAAGCAGCCACATCCCCTGCCCATGCCTTACAATGGAGGATGCTGGGCACCACTTGTGGACTATCTCCCAGAAACCATCACACCCCGAGGACCCCTTCATAGGTGAGCAGTTTCTCATTCTGACATTTCAGACAGTGAGATGCTTCCTCTGAGTAGTTGACTAACACCAATCCCACTGTCCCACCATTCAGAACAGCTGAAAATCATACATTCAATTTCCGCTGATTTCCAGTGGAAAAATCAACCTGCAGTGAAAGCTCACAATTCTACCAGATTTCTACCAGAAAGCCTATTTACAATATAGGACATCACTGATAAGAATAAGACTGAAGAAACAACTGAAATTGAAAAGGAAATTTTCTTTTTCCCAGGCCTCTGTGCCTGTTATTCACAGCACTTTGATCTTTTATTGTAACTAGGCCATGCATATTCTGAAATTCCTCTTTTACATAATTTATATTGACAATAATAGGGGTTTTTTTCAGTAATGCATACTTGTTTGCTTGATACTGTAACCAAAGTGCTTCAGCATTAATTACATTGAGAAGAAATGCTACAAATCTGAAAATGTATGGATAGTGTATTTCTTCAGAAATTGGTGTCCTCTTTGTGCTTTCCGTTTCCCAAGAGGTTTGAAACTGATGCTGTGGTTGAATTTCCAGGTGCAATATTGCTGTTATCTTCATGACTGAGATGGTAGTGGATCACAGTGTGAGAGAAGATTGGGCTCTTCACCTCCCTTTATTGCTACATGCTCTCTTTTTAGGTAAGACCAACAGAACAAGAAAGAAAGTATAAATGTACTCTCTCCTTTGACTTTAGTTTTGCGGAAGACATAGAACTGTGTTTCTTACATGTTTTATGATTTGCTCCCTCCACCCTAAAATAAAAAGCCCAAGGCAGTTGCAGTCTGTAAATTAGTCTCAAAACTTCAAAGTTTTTGAATATTTTGGCCAATTTCACCCAAATTTGAGAGGTGTGCAGAAATTTGAAGATTAATTACTTCCTAAAATATCTCTCTAAAAATGTGTGGCATGGCCCCTGCAGGAGCAGGAGGTGAAACTCATGCCTTTGTCCAGCTTGGTTAGTGATGACAGTCTGCACATACCTTGGGCCTGGACTGTGCACAGCTGTGCTGTCTCGAGGTGGTGGAGGCAGGACCAGACCACTAGAAAGCAAAGCTTCATTAGTTTCACTGCTGATGGGATGCTTTATCATCAGTGTATTCCCTTATGTACCTGAGCATTGAGGCATTGCTTTTTCCCACTGCTGTGGCTTTTCCTGACTGTAGCACAGTTCATCTGGAGGTTGCTATCTTCCTTGTCCTGCCATTCAACATTATGAAAAGTGAGTAGCCTAATTTTTTATCACACATGGGTATTTAGCATTATAAAGCATTATATTCCCCCAACTTCCATGGCTGATAAATAACAGTGTTCACAAATAAACATGGACAGTTGTGAAATAAATTTATCATAGCTGATAGCACAGTTCACTTCTCATTCAGTCACCATAGTTACCACTGAGTATTCATGGTCAGTCTCAGCAGGCAAAAAGAGATTAAACTGGGATGTTACAGCACAGTGGTGAAATGAAGTATATGTTGAAGAAGACACTTATTCTCCTTTACTGCTACTCTATTACCAACTATTTTGCTTAAATTTTTTTTATGGAATTGGGTTTTGTATGTCAGTACATTGATTTCACTAACTTCTAATTAAACACAGGACTAAGAAACCAGGACTGTGTTGGATGGGGCTTCTAGAGTCAGTTTCAATATGGTATTTCACCATGTATTTGCTTAAAATTTAAATTTATTTTGTGGCTGCCCATAACAACTTTCTTTTTTTGCCTGTTTCTGTGAATTTTCTAAGTGTAAGAGGGAGCTGAAGGAGACCTGGTAATTTTATGGATCAAATCCTTAACCATTAACTGATCAAACAACATCTTTACTATGATTTGTAACAAGTGTGAGAAGACTGGTGCTTACAGTTAGAAGTTGTCAGAGGAATAAACAAAGAACGTAAGAAGGAGTAGTACAGAACAGTGTGGCCACTTCAGTTAAGATGGCTTTAAGGAGCTATGAGGGAGCCATGCAAATAAACATGTGCAGAAAGACTTATGAAATTAGTATATGCATTAGAAAAATATCTTTAGTTATTTGTTTGTGCAATAAGGTTTTAACATTACAGGTTTTTAATAAGAAATAAATAGAAATTTATTAGTACAATCCCTTGGCTAAAATCTCTCTATTCTGAAATGCGAAATTAAAATTAAATGTAACTGGTAACTAAATGTAGTTGGTGTAGTTGTAACCAAAGTGAGATCACAGCTTTCAGGTTTCAAGGTCAGTTGGTTTCTCTAGAGTTGTTATACCTCCTGTGGAAATGTTTTCTGTTCTGTAGTAGAGCACTTGTGATGTTGTAAGGAAGTTATGCTACTCATTAGACAAAGATATGAATGTAATTAAAAATCAAATATTGCTGTCCTGTTGGAATGTGAGCAGGCAGATGCATCTGACTGAAAAGCAGACTAGAAGCTAGTATGTTGGCTAGCTGGAGAGCTGGTATCCTTTCATTTATTGGATGGGGTGAGAAAATACTAAAATGAAAGGATTTTGTAATGTCTGTGTGTTTAACAGGCTATTGAATGGTTTGTAGTACTGTTGGTGAAGCAGGCAGGCAGACTGCTGGTTTGAACTTGCCTGTCTCTGGTGCATGAAAATCACTGCTGTTTAAAATCTCTTTTTGCAACCAGTGTGAAATGAATTGAACAGCTAGACTCCTTTTCCATGGAAATGTGTCCATGTCAGAGAAGTTTACCCTCCTTGGAACTCTCACAGGTTAAAGAAGGGATGAGCCCTAGACAAGCACAAAGACTGAACTGTTCTTCTCACTTCCTAGTTAGCAGATCTGTGCCAATACTTTCATACAACCTTGGGGTTTGATAGGATGTCAGCTACAACTGTTGCAAATATATAATTTATTTTCAACTAAAAGACCTTTCTATATCCTTTCAGATGTATGTTAAAACGAGGTAGGATGGGTTCATTATCTCCTGGCAGGTGGAAGTAGTTGGAGAAAGGTGAACAGGAGCAGAAAGTAGCAGAAACCTTAAGAAGCTGAAATAGAGGCAGGCTGGATGGCCACAGTTCTTTTGGAGGAGGCTACTGGGAGATGAGTAAGAGCAAGGGTCACAGGGCCTCCAAAGAATTGCCCTTAGGAGCCAAAGGCACCATGTTCAGACTATGGCAGTGTATGAGCAGCTTCATTATTGCAGGCCAAACAAGAACCAGCATGACTAGAGTATGTTAGAAAACACCTCACTTGAAAGATCTGATGCTGCTGCCACACAGAGTAGCTTCTTTTTTGAAGAGGAATGTATCCTGAGAAGAGAGGAGTTGAAGAAGAAAAGAGTTTGCTTTTTCAGCACTGAAATTACTCTTAAACAGAAAAAAAAATGTTTAAATATACTGCAAGGTACTGAAAGAGAATCAAAACAGTATTACTAAAACAGAGTGCAGAAATATCTGTTTCCTTCGTATTTGTAATTGGTGAACTATTCTGGCTGTTTTAAAATCTTACAGACAGCAATAGTGTAAACCAAATCAGAGTCTTTCAGTGCTAGACCTTCAGTTTGAGTTCTGTAGCTTGAGTTCAGGGCTATTTTCTCATGCTGCTCACTAGTAGTTGTTGGTCTTTTTGAGTGATTTGTCTGTCAGTTCCTTTTTTTAATAAATCAGTACCTGCCTCTTACAGTTTGCACTCATTCTAAACCTGATGTCTGTGCTAGAAAGACAGATACTGTGGTAAGCAATGTAATTACAACCACCATGAAGAATACCTCACCTTTAAAGGTTTTCCAGACCTGTCAAAGTAACTGCAATGAGACAGAATTTTTTAAGCTGTATTGTCACTCATTCTTTGTACCTGCTGTGTGGGACCTCAGTCTGGAAACTAAATATACATATACATTTAAGTAACAACACTGGTAACTATGTCTGGACATACTACATCTTTTGTTTATTTGCACTGTTGTCATGCACTGCCTTGGAATTTTTGCTATTTCTGGAATGTGAACTTGTTTATTATTGCTTCGTATCCAGAGCTTACTGTAACCTTTTCTTTTTAGGTCTTGACCATTACCGCCCGGAGGTGTTTGAACACAGTAAAAAGTTACTGCTTCACCTTTTGATTGCATTGTCTTGCAATAACAACTATCAAGCCATTGCATCTGTGCTTCTTCAGACCAGAGAGATGAACGAGACCAAGACCCTGACAGTACAACCAGCATACTTACCTGAATATCTTTACACAGGTAATGAGCAAAAGAAGAACACTGTGTCATACTGTCAGGCTTTGATAAATCAAAGTAATAAAGTGGCAAATATGAACAGTTCCCATTAATATTAATTCACACGAACTATCCGAGGGGTGAGTGCAATTTATTATTAGACAACTTTTCATGATAGTGAGAAAGTTATCTAATGTAAGGCAAAATATGTAATGTAGTATTTTAAAATTAGCAGGGCTAATAACTTCCTGATTTCCCCCCTCAGGGATCCAGAGCTACTTTAAATGAGGGCAATCATTCCTCAACCTTAAAAGAAATTAATAAATCATTCCAACACAGAAAGAGTATCAAGAATGTGCAGCTCAGGTTTTCCATTATTAAATTAAGTTTCACATGATACACACCCTGCTTTATATCACTGATACATTGCATTTCCTGAAATCTGCTTCTACATTAGGAGTCTTACTTCAGACCTCTGATGAGGTCTATTACTTTTAGATGTTCTATTACTTTTAGCATTTATTTTTGTTTTTAAGCAGTTGTTTGGAACCAATTTGTAGAAAACTGCTTGCTAGATTTACTGTTGTCATATAATATTACTAAAAGCAAGTGTACTGTTCAATTTTGAAGGAATCACAAAACCAATATAGAGTTGTGGATGTAGGATTAGTTGCTGGAAAAAGAGTGAGGAACTTTACCATACGGTGAAAAATGAAAAGTAAAGATTCTCAAATCAGTGGCATTTCCATGGTTCTTTAGGAAGTATTAAGTAATTTGGCTTTATAAAAAATATTACATGATAACTCATTATTATTTTTCTGAGACACAACAAAACTATTTTAAAGTAATTAGCAGAAGGGATATGTGTTTTAGATTGATGAATTATTTTGGCCAAAGAAATTTCATTCTGAATATCTTCAGTGAAAAATCATCTCACATGAATTTCCTGTGTTGAGTTGGGTGGATTTCTTTTCCAGTGCACATCTATGAATTATTAAATACAGAATAAAATTCTTAAGTTAAAATTATATTACTGCTTTTCTGCCAAAATGAAAAACTGTTTTCATTCGTTCATCTAAAAAATGTAATTGGTACCCTGAGCCTGGCCCTCTGGAGTTCAAGGAGTTATCAAGACTTGGTATTTTGGACTGGTTTGTTTTAGAAGCTAATATAAAGAGTGAGAGTGTGAGTGAGTAGCTATAGCAAAGAATCCTAACTGAAAATGCTTCAGCTCAGGTTTGTTCCACACAATGTTAGGCAACTAAATCAACAGTATTCTGATTCACAGTGGGTTTTCCCCTGCTCCCATTTTTCTCACAAGGCCATTTTTTTCTGTTGTAGATACAGCCTAAACATGACTAGAAGTGTAACTTTAAGAAAACGGGTCTTGGTTTCTAATCTTAGCTCTGAAACTGTAGCAAGCTCTTCATCTAGCACAGCTCTTACTCAAGTGTTTCATCCTAATTCTGAAAATGTTTGGTGTGACTAGTCAAGTGGGTGCAGTTACTAAAAGTGTTGAATAGAAGCCTTAAACATTTGTGTCTTGATTCCTGTTACATTTGTAAAATTAGGACAGCATAATCATTCTATAAATTCCACCCTGCAGTTTTTTTCCATATCAGACTAGCCCAGAGAAGTGAACTTTGCATGCACTTTGCCAATTTCTAAATTCGCTTTTAAAAAGTCCTACTTCTCAGTGTAGAATGCCACAGAATATTTGTTTTCCAAGTACTGCAGTAACAAAAGAAATCTTGACTGGCATAGTTTTAATTTTATCATTTACTCACAGTTTGAAACAAAGTACCATTTTCACTCCCATCACTATTTGAGAGTTGTTGTGTTCATGGAAGTTTTCCCCATGTTTCCCAGTGGAAGGTTTCTGCTGCTGACTCTGAAATGAGCTGCTTGGCAGACACTTCCATCTGCCAAGCTGGCCCAACAGTGCATTCCATCTTTATCTCATCCCTCCTGGCTGGCAGGTGGCTTTGACTTTCTGCGGGAATACCAATCATCTCCAGTGCCAGACTCCGGCTTGAGCTCCAGCTCCACCTCCTCCAGCATCAGCCTGGGAGGCAGCAGTGGAAATCTCCCACAGATTACACAAGAAGTTGAGGACATGGACACTGCTGCTGAATCAGATGAGAAAGCAAACAAATTAATTGAATTTCTGACAACCAGGTAACACAGATAAGCAGAGCATATGTTTATACTCAAAATGCATACTTTCATGGAGCAACTAAAGGAACATGACTGAGCTTTAATAGTAATTACAGACCCTATTCCTCTTTTATTGATACTTACAGGAGTAGCTAGATACTTAAAAGCACTACAGTGTCAGAAAAGAAATCTTGCCTGACAGAAATAAAATGTTTAATTGACTGATAGTTTTATGTTCAGAAATGAACTTATAGAGGAAGCCAGTTTCATTATTATAAAATAAGATAGAAAGTGTACAGTGAGTAGTGAAGGGCCATAGTGAAACTAGAATTAACTACCAGCTACAACCAGCAGGTTTTAGGCACAATGTTAAACTGAAAAACAGGGATTTGTTTGTGGTGCTCTCTACACAGCATAGCTTATATCTCAAAATATAGCATAGAAATATTTATTTACTTTTATTTAAAATTCTGTTTGGTAGCATGTTTACCTGGTCATGGCCCCGTAAATATCTAAATAGCTGTACAGATTATATATTTTAACTGATTAAATTTATTTAAGATAACTCAAAGAAATTTTGCACTTTGTTACGTATTTCCTTAAGGGCGTTTGGTCCACTTTGGTGCCATGAAGATATCACTCCCAAAAATCAGAACACCAAGAGTGCTGAACAACTCACTAATTTTCTGCGCCATGTTGTATCTGTGTTTAAAGATTCCAAGTCAGGTAGTAAATATTTTCCTTTCATAACTAAAAAAATATTCCCTCACGGTCACACTTCTTGTATATCCCGTGATTTAATAGATCTGCTTATGCAGAAGCACAGTAAATATGTCTTAACAAGAATGTACGACATATGAAAGAATTGCTTTAAGACAGTTGTGTTAGATTAAACTGTGGCTAAATGTTGAATTGAATATTTCTTCAAAGCTGTTGGTAGAAAGCTGTTGATTGATTCTGCCAGATAAAATCTCCTTTGTGTCCTGTTAGTAAAATTCATCACAGCTACTAAGTAAATATGCTTTGTTAAATTTCTTCTGGCAATAAAAATTTCATTTTCATTTATTATGGTTTTTAGAACATAGGCAATGTGCTGATTGCATTTTGAAAACCAGCACAGTCACTAATTAAATAATTTCCAAGATCAAAGCAGAATGCAGCATCAGTATTTATATTAAAGATCTTATCCAAAGCCTTCTGAAATGACTAGAAAGACTCCTAACTCAGTTTGCCTTCAGGTTTGGGAGTTTTCAGAAGTTACTGTTGCTGCCAGCAAGAACAGTGAATGGCTTGAAAGTTTGTCCAGGAATTGTAAAAAAAAATAAATCAGATTATCAATTTCAGACTCAGAATTTTGTTTTACAGTTAATTCAGTTAATTTTCTTCCATTCTGTGCAAAATAAATGTAAAATTCTCCAAAGCACTGATGTTTGTGCACCTCCCTTTCTCAGGGTTTGCAGCATGTGCTAATGAGCATATCCTCCTCAGATCAGCCTCTTTATGACCCACAGTAAAGTCTGTAATAAAAAAGGGGGAAAAAAAATTGACATCCTGTTCTTTTGCTCAGGTTTTCATTTGGAGCAGCATCTGAGTGAAGTTGCTTTACAAACAGCCCTTTCAAGCTCTTCCAGACATTATGCTGGTCGCTCTTTCCAGATATTCAGGGCCCTAAAGCAGCCCCTTTCTGCACACGCGTTGTCTGACCTCCTGTCGAGACTGGTGGAAGTTATTGGAGAGCATGGAGATGAGATTCAGGTATCCATGTGTAAATAATGCTTCTTAGAACTGTTGATTCAATGCATACTTAATTTTAAATTAACATTTTAACAAGATGTTCTGGTCTCATGTAATGAAGAATAGAATGTGGCCTTAGGAAAGGTTACTTCTGAGTTTGCTGGATTCATATGTACCTTATCTAAGCCTTCATCAGGCTGTTACAATCTTACATAGCTCTAAAGACAACAACTGGAAAATTTTAGTAATTGTCACTCAAAACAAAATCTTTGTGATGGCCATTTTGTCCTTTTCAGCTTCATTAATTTGGGCTTAAGGAATCCATCATCTGTCTGGTGATGTAATCTTACAATGTGAAGTAGATACCATCTCATTCCTCAAATGTTAACGTGTTTAGGAATAAAGAAATCTGCACCATCCATAATAATACAAAGTTTATACTGACTTAATTTGATACAGACCTTTCACAGCGCTATGATGTTCACTCTGTTTAGCTAAACCTACTGAAATCTTTACAATTTACAATCAGAAACTGTTTATTGCAAGGTTCAAGATTTGATAAAGAGAAATCCTGGCTCTCAGTAAGAAATAGACTGACATCACCTCCATATTTTACTTAGGTAATGAAACTGCCACAAGATGACAGTAATACTCTGTCACAACTGCTTGAGTAGAATTTAAATCAGTGACCTGCAAGTCAGAGGTTCAGTGTGTCATTACCAATCCCTTGATGAGATATGTGCCCTTCTTGCATACCTTCATAGATCATTTAGAGGCAGAAAATAAAACACATTTGTAGTGACATTTTAATGTTCAGGGCAGTGGCATTGACGTGAATGTTGGGCTTTTTTCAGGAGAAATTATAGACTTTCAGTAGTGCCTGTTCCTTTTATGAACTGAAGATTTTTCAATGTTGCTTTTCTGAATATCTTTGTTAAAATGCTTAACCTCTTGCATTGATAGGGGTATGTAATGGAGGCACTGCTTACTTTGGAAGCTGCAGTGGATAACCTCTCTGACTGTTTGAAGAACAGTGATCTTTTGACGGTGTTATCACGGTAAGAATCTATTCTCCTCACTGTATTTTTTCAATCTTTCATGACATTAAGAGTGCAGTTCTTCAGTCTAATAGCAAAAGAAATATTTTGGTAAGACTGAGCTCATTTGTAACCTTCTGAAAACCAGACAATGAGCACATTTCAGCCAAATTTTGCCATAGTTGAAATCATGTTGATAGAACTAAAAAAACTTTACAATGTGTTGTAAATTCTACCTTACTGCCATTTGTCTATAATCTGCTTTAACATCCTCTAAAAATATTGTATTTTTGCGCCTTTGTGTCATAAACCTGAAAATGTATCTGGGAAGTAACATGGGTTTTGTAGTACCGGTTTCTCACAGCATGTCATTCTCAGGTGAAGGAATAAACTATCGTGGTTTGTTCTCAGTACAACTAGGGAGAATTTTTCCTGTGTAGATATGGATTTTTCTTGATGTGCTGACCATCTTTATGAAACCCTTGGCCTGAAATTAGACCTTTGTACGTGGAGGGAAGTTACGGGCTCCCTCTGTAACATGGCTGATGATAGTACTGGGGGAGGTGAATGTCTGACTCCTAATAGTAACAGCAGAATAGGTAACTATTTTTTAAAATATTGTTTAAAAGTTACCATGCTTTACCTGTAGCACAAAATTGCCAGGGCTGTCATTTCTGAAGCTAGCAGACAGAGTGCTGTCCCATGGCAGAACCCGAGGAGTGCCTTGGGACAGAGTAGAGTGGAGTAAATACACTTCTGCTTCCTAACTAAGAGCTGTTTATCTTTCTTTAGTGCACATTTCAGCAAAGAGCAAGATGGAACAAAGAGTAGGAAATACTGCAGAAAGCAGTGGGATGCCATATACTTTACCCTGACACTTGTTTCTAGGATAAGATTCTCTTCAAGTACTATAGACAGTAGAGACTCATAGGGCATGAGGTAGGGATGGGATCAGGAATTAGCTGTTCTCCAGAGCAAACCTCCCTTGCATCTATCAACACAGCATGTTCCTCTGTGCAGATAATTGATAGGTATTGTCTGGATCATCACAGGGTAGTCCATGAGGAGGCATTAGTCATTGAAATTGAAGCACCTACACTTTCCATGAGCCATCTGGAGGAGATGTTAGGATACAGGCAGGATAGGATGCAACGACAGCAAATTTTCAGAAGGACCTGTATTGGCAAGAGCCTGGGCAACCACATGACAGGTTTCTTGAGGATAATGGGGTGTATTTGTGCTTCTGCTTAAGTTATGCTGGTTTTTCTGCCCACAGTTCTCACATTACCCAGCAAGCAATTGTGCATTTGCCTGCCAACTGTGCCAAGTTCAGAGCTTGCTCAATTGATGAGGGCACTTTATAGACCAAAGTTGATTCCAGTTCTGCCACTGTCCTATTGGGAATTGCCATAAGTCACTTCACAGCTCTGTATTTCTTATCCCAGTGTCATTCTTGCCTGTGTAGACTGTAGGCTGTCCTGCTCTGGTTTGGTGCAGTGCCATGTGAATCTCATCTCTGTCAGGTCTGTGGGCCTCAGTCTGTCTTCTGGAAAAAAGAAGGCAGGCTGCAACAGATGGTTTGATCTTCTACTTCTCCCATTTAAATATTTACTTACAGTCTGATAAATACTTGGCTTGCATCTAATACATACCCTTTCAATCTGTGCATTCACACAATGTAATGGATGTTATGAATCTTGGTTTCAGTTCATCTTCACCAGATTTAACATCCAACACCAAGCTGACCGCAAACCGGAAGAGCACGGGGCAGCTGAACATGAATCCTGCAAGTGGCAACACAGCCACTGCTGAGCGAAGCAGACACCAGAGGAGCTTTTCTGTGCCCAAGAAGTTTGGAGATGTGGACAAGTCCTCAGACCCACCACGCAGTGCCACACTAGACAGAATTCAAGCATGCACCCAGCAAGGCCTGTCCTCTAAAACAAGAAGTTCGTCCTCTCTCAAGGACAGTCTCACCGATCCATCCCATATTAACAATCCAACCAACCTACTGGCCACCATCTTCTGGGTTGCCGTGGCTTTGATGGAGTCAGATTTTGAGTTTGAGTACCTAATGGCGCTGCGGTTGCTGAATAAACTTCTGGCTCATTTGCCACTAGATAAAGCCGAAAACCGGGAGAAGTTAGAGAAGCTGCAAGGGCAGCTGAAATGGGCAGACTTCTCAGGACTCCAGCAACTACTCCTGAAAGGATTCACTTCCCTTACTACCACGGACCTCACACTGCAGCTCTTTAGTTTGCTGACACCAGTGTCTCGAATATCCATGGTGGATTCCTCTCAAGCTATAGGTAAAACCATTATGCTTTCCTCTCTTTCAGTTTCTATTGCGTTGACATTGACAGACCTGGTTCAGCTCTCGGAACAAAACCAAAAACAGCAGTCTGTCTTTCTCTTTGAATATAGCATAATGTACTTTTGCTTTGAGCTGGGTGAGCTTTTTTTGAAATTTCATAGAAATAATGACCTGTTTCTAGAAAGTGAAGCCATTGCACAATAATTTTTGGAGGAGAGAAATGTATTACTTAGCATTTCATTTCTAGGGCTATAGCAGCATATGAAGTTTATAACTGATGACAAAGTAAACATGTAAGGAGATACTGTCATAATTTGTATTACCTGTTTTAGTCAGTTTGTCTTTCAATTGTTTTCAGACTTTGTCAAACTGCTTTATTTTAAATTAACATTTCATGGTATTTTCTCTAAAAATAGAAATATCAAAACCTCTTGTACACTCCAAATAAACTACAAGAGCACAATAGTGAGTGAGGAGAGAGGCCTGGTAATAAGGAAATAAGATAGCACTTTGAAATTCCTCGTTATTTAGCTGAGGTTGTGACTACTTCTTAATTATATTTCCCAAAGAGAGCTTCTGCATTGTTCCAGATTTTTACCCTTCTCTTTTGGTCAGAAATACAGATACTAAGACAAATGTCTAGGCTTTACAACTAAGTCATAACAAGCCTAGACACAGAGAAAGGGATGAATGCCATGAACAGCCTGCCCATCTCTAAGCACCTGTGTGGTGCCTGTGTTCCAGGCTTTAGCTGGGCAATTCACAGTTGAAGTGCTGTGACAGTACCATTTGGAGGTATCTCTCCTTCTCCCTGAGTACAGAGGAGGGGTAGGGAAACCATGATCCTAATTTCAGCAACTTGTTTAACTGTAGAATGAGAGGGAATGAACAGTTAGAAAATTATTTTCATAGAACAAATTCATTCTTTTCAAAAAGCAGATTGGGTCCAGATACAATTAGTTCACTTCTGAGATCCCACCTGAACTAGAGCAGCTTATGTTACTGCTTTCTGTTACAACTGCTGCAGGTATTTTATCAACTGCCTTGAGCTATGAGTTGGTGTAGAAGAGCTGAATCGCAGTTCCAGACAGCACTTAAGCTAATTACAGCACCTGGAACTGAGTGCATTATTATTGCCTTGAACAGTATAAAACAATGGAAGCTGTGCCTGGCAGCTGACCAGAACAGTTGTTTATTAATCAATGCTCTCTGAATTTCTTTTTGTGTTTTAGCAGCTGTAGTGAAAATGCCACTGGTTAAGACTGTCAATAAGCCAGTTAAGTGGAAAAGATAAAAATGATCTGTAACAGGAATGTGCAGCAGTGTTTGCAGAAATAGGCTCATGCTTTACAAGAGTACTGTTGCCTAAATGACATACTGGATTTTCAAATTAAGGCCCCTTTAAGACAAATGTGGTGTGGCCAGTGGTGTGACCAACCTGACAGGGTCTGTGTGAGTTTATGGCTAATGTAATATTGAAACCGTGACCTCCTGTGAGACACCAATTTAAAGATCACTGTGGCTCTTGCTGTCCAGAATTTATGTTTTGTTCTGTATTTTCTTGTTCTAGGATTTCCATTGAATGTTTTGTGTCTCCTGCCCCATTTAATTCAGCATTTTGACAGTCCAAACCAGTTTTGTAAAGATATAGCTGAAAGGATTGCTCAGGTATCAAAATTATTTGCTGTTTTGTACATCCTCAAACCCTGAAACTGCAAGTGCAGTTGCCTTGTTCTTGATGTGTTTTGATGTTTATGTTTAATTAGGTTTGTTTGGAGGAGAAGAATCCCAAGCTATCAAATCTTGCACATGTCATGACCCTTTATAAAACACACAGCTACACAAGGGACTGTGCCACCTGGGTGAATGTGGTTTGCCGTTACCTTCATGAAGCATTTGCTGATATTACTCTGAGCATGGTTACATATTTGGCTGAGGTAAGTTTTCAAAAACTTTTTATTGTTCTAACTCTTCTGTTGCCCAACAGCCCAGAGAGACAAAGTGTGCCAGCAAATTACTGGGAGCTCTGCATCTGTTATTTATAATTAAAAACTAAAAGCAGAATTGGCAGAAAAAAAGCCAAAAAAAGAATTACTTAAAAAAAACCAATATTGAATACTAAAACAAAAGCTGGTACATCTTAAAGCATATTCCTTCATCAGCCCGTTGGATTTTCCACTGTGAAAGTGAGAGAAGACTGGACATTTCTTTAGATCCCATTGAGGAAAATCAGAAAACTAACTCCACAATGGGTTTTCCAGCATAGTAAGGTACCATCTGCTATATAAGGATCTGGTTCTTGATACAAACGTGTGCATTCCTCAGTAGTGAATGGTATCATCTTGCTGCAAAGGTTTTCCTGTGCTCATTGTTTACTCCTAACATTTTTCACATGTGGGGTATAGTGCTGATGCAGTGTTGTTGCTGGGAGTCCAAGGTCCAGAGCTGCTCTTGAGCATGAGGCTGCTTGGTGTTCCTGCAGCCCTGTTGTCAGATCGCTTTCAGGACTACATTTGCTTACAGAGTTCTCACATTTATCCTTTCCCTGCTGAGTTGCTTTCAGTCACCCCTCTCATCCAGGGAGAAGACAATTCTGTATTCACAGAATCACAGAATCATTTTTAGGCTGGAAAAGACCTTTGATATCATCAAGTCCAACCCCAAATCTGACACTGCCAAGTCCACCCCTAAATTTCCTTCACTGCCACATTTACACATCTTTTAAATATCTCCAGGGATGGTGAGTCCACCCTTTTCCTGGGCGGCCTGTTCCAATGCTGGGCAACTGTTTTGATGAAGGAATTTTTTCCAAACAGTCAATCTAAACCTTCCCTGGCCTGAATTGAGACCATTTCCTCTTATGCTTATCAACTGGTACTCTGGAGAAGAGGATGACACCCACTTCTCCCCATAAATTAACTGGTGTCTGCCAAAGGATCTACAAAAAATCCTCAGGCATCTCTGATACCGGCTATTCACAAATTTTCAAGAGCCTGAAAAGCCAAGTGCTGCTCCCACAGTCAGATAAGGCTTCAGAGCAAACTTGGCCCTGCTACATCAGGCTGTAATTCCTCACCTTGCTTGTACATGGAAGCTCTAATTAAACAATCATGTATGATCTTAAGTGATGGTGAAAACCACTGACTCTCCTGTAGGAACCTTAAACAAGACCTTGAGGTTTTCCAGTCTGTTTTCAAGTCCAAATACTCCGGAGAACTATTAGCTCTTCAAATGAAGAGCTCTTCATGACATTTAACCCTCCAGAGTCAAGTGTCTTCTTTGCATTGGAAGCTCGTATTCCTAATAAAAAAATGCTATTAAAACTATATTTGTGATGAAGAAATGCTGTAAAAATGTAAGTGTTCAAATTGCTTCTCCTTTGCTTTCCCAGCCTTAGGAAAGCGGTGGCCCCTCTGTTTTCCCTGCAGTGCTCTCTGTACAGTCCCTAGTGCTGCACCACTTCCACAAAGGCCATTGCTTGTGGTCCTGCTCCCCTTGAAATGGGTTGAGATGTGCATGTGGAGACTCTTTTCTGCAGGGTTCCCCCTTGCTGTAGATTGGCACCACCTACTGTATCAACAGCAAGCCAGGCAGGTTTTTGCTGTAACTACAACACATTTCTCACATAGCACCACCAGCAGCAGGATGACAGAGTTGTAGGCACTGACTTCCCTTCTCTGTATGTACCTTGAGTGCAGCACTGTTGAGTCATGTCTGGAGAATATTTATATGGGCATAGAGCAGCTGCCAGTCTGGTGGTGAAGCAAAGGCAAGAAACAATCTTATTCAGCCTGCTGTGGCCTTGAGGTTTTTTTTCCAGCTTTCAGAATGTTTCCTGTTTTCTTCTGAGTTAATCCCCAGGCCAGGATAAACAATGTGCCCCTGTCTCCTATAGACCAGCTGTATGAAATATAGTCAATTGGTAAAGCCAAATAGGTTAGCAGTCCCACTGGGCAACCTGCACTTGAATGTTAAAGCCATACTCAGCCTCCAGCTTTAACAATCCTGGTGCAGTCCCCAAGGCTTGGGACAGAGGGAAATTGTGAGACAGGCAGTGCTTAAGAATAACAAAGGAAATTGTATTGCAACAGTGACCCTTCCAAACACAGGTGTAGCTTCAGGAGGAGACACTGCACCACAAATGAAGAGTATGAAAACAAATGCTCTCAGCTCATGGTAGAAGTTTCAGTTAATGCCATTCAGATAAAATTTTGTATTTAACCTATTTGATGGCAGGTCATTGCTTGTCATCAAGGGGTATGATTCTAGCACAAAATAAAACATTTCAGCTCGGTTATTATCCAAATCTTACAGTGACATGTAGTGCTCGTTACTTAGTTTTGCATATGCTCCATTCATGACAAATTATAATTTCTTCTAGAAAACTACTGGGAGATTTCAATTTACAGATGAGGAAAAATCACTTTTCAGTATTGCCCTAGAACTCTCAACCTCCGTAACCAAAATCGGATCAGCATATAAACATACTACTGAAAGCTTGCTTCAGTTTTATGCTAGATTTTTGCAGATTAGTTTTAAAATTTAAACTTTAATAATGACAGCCCACTTACTCTAGGAGCATATCCGTATTGGCATGGGTCATGTTAAACTGGTGACTCATTAAGTCCAGGGTCATGCTCAATGCTAGTAATAGAGAAGAAGGGACAAGAATCCCTAGTGCATAGGAATATGTTTATGGCAGATTTTTCCACCTCCTCCATGTTAGATGGAGGATTGTGATAAAAACATAAGCATTTATAACCTGTTCAAAACCAAGGGATCAGTGGAAACTAAACCATCTGTATTGCATGGGGAAGCATGCCCTACATGAGGCATTAATCCAACTAATGGCTTGTCTATTAGACGTGGTTTTTAAAATGCCCTCTTTATTCCCTCAAAACATTTTTTGACTGCATGGCATTGCCTCAGAGCTCAGTATCTCTTCACACCCCCTGCCAGATTGGGAGGGCCATAGGGAACTGTCTCCTGCAGTAGCAGGGCAGGCAGTCCTTGAAGGCTCTCTGCTCCATTAAGTTCTGTGTTAGTTGTTGCTTCAGGAAGGGGGAAAATGTTGCTAATGCAGTGTGGATTCCTGAGCCCAGATAAGACCCCAATAGTTACCACACAGAACAAGAGAGCAATCCACAATTCTTCAAAACAGGTCATATGTACAAGAGTGGAAAAAAAAAAAAAAGTCTGAGAACAGTTGTATTTCTTTTTACAAATACAGTGGAAACTCTTTGTCCTGGAATTCTCTTATCCAGATGATGTGTTACCACAACTCCGTCTTGCTGCTATTTTTGTAACTTCTGGCAGCAACAGAATTCATATTGCACTAAAGGCATGTTAACGTTGCTATTCTTTTTTAAAACAGTAATGCTCTTTCTTATTGAAAATTCATTATGTATTTAAGGACACACTTGGACTACCAATGGCCACAATATATTCATCTGAGCAAGTGAACACTGACACAGTCCACAAATATGTCAGGTTTAAGGACCAAGAGCTGTTTCAGTCAACAGATTCTTTTGACAATAGATTTATACAAACTGTAATGGAAATTACAAACTTGCAGAGATAAGGTTCCTATAACAGGTTTCTAAATAGAAGTTGAGACAAAATTCCCATTATTTCCCAAGACTTCTTTTTTCTATCCCAAAAGAGATTGTAAGATCCTAATAGAAGGCAAAAAACCCCTTGGTAACCCTGTTTTGAAGAATTGCTAAACACATTTTCTCTCTGAATAAAGGTATCCAAGGGGCTGAAGATGTCTGAAGGCTGAAGCAGGTTGCCATGTAGTATCTTTAATTTAAAAATTCTTCCTGTCTATTGTAGGGGAATAGATAAGTATAATGAGTTCACTTTATTGTGCTGTTAATGGAGTTTGCTTGCTCTGTTTTATGAATCACTAATTGCTACTCACTTCTCCTGATGAAAGAAATCAGAAGATATTTAGTGGGATAAAATAGGTTCCATTTGCACTGGCATGAAACATTCTCATTCAAAAAAAGGAGAAACCTTATCTTTCTACATCCTTTGAAAGATCTCTAAAAAATTACTAAAGTCCACTTGAATAAGAAATGAATGTTTTCTATGAGGGAAGGCAGGAGGCAGCTTAGAGTTTTTATAAGGATTTTTTTTTTCTAGAATCCATTAACTCTAATAGCCAGTGCTAGAACTTTTTTGTCAGCCTGGATTGGTAGGATGGTGTGTAGTACTGAGTCTCTGTTAACCTCCAGCGAAAACATTTGATTGCCTCTGAAATTTGTGGGGTGGGACAGGGCCTGTCACCAGTGAAAGAACATGCTGCCTGCCAGGAAATTTTCAGCTGAGCTATTTCACACATATACAAACAAATCATGGCTGTCCCTATGCCTCTGGAATTACTGTCACACATATAACTAAGGACAGTTGTATTTCCAAGGTTCTTTGTGGTATTCCAGGATCTACACTCAAGTTTCTGAAAATCCTAGGATTTAGATCAAGCCCTTCTTTGTATTACTCTCTCCAGTAAGAGAGGCCAGGTACTCCACCTACTCCTAAACAGAAAATGTTTCTTTGGCACTTACAGCCAGCGAGCGTTGGCAGTGAAATATATTTGATAAATATTTATTGATGTCTGAATAGTAGTAGTTTTGTTTCTTCAGCAAGTTTTCTTTTTTCTCACTGACTTCCAGCAAATGTAGACATAAAAAGATCCTCCCCTGTTTTTATTGGATGTGCTTACCCAATTTCAGTGTACACTTTACCTACCATTTTACTCAACTGCTGAATGTGTTTTCTGGATAAGTTAGGGCAGGCATATATAAAATAAAACAGGCTAGCATTTGGCTCCCAACTTAAGCACTTTTTTACTTCATGCCTGTATCATCATCGGTTGTGAAATTATTGTAAAATGGCATTGCAAAATCAGTGAGTGAAGAGAGATGAAGAGTACAATTGCTGCTTGTGAAACTATTAGCTTTTTACTTAAGAAGAAATGTCTCCAAATTTTTTTATATTCACTTTTCTTTTAACAGCTGCTAGAAAAGGGCCTTCCTAGTATGCAACAGTCCCTCTTACAGATGATCTACAGCCTTCTTAGTTATATGGACCTGTCAGCTATTCCTGTGAAGCAGTTTAACATGGAAGTGCTCAAAACCATTGAAAAATATGTACAGGTAAATACCATATCATTTCTACATCAGTATGGGCACTTAGCAGCATTTACTATCATAAGTTGATTTTTTTCTGTAAGAATTTAAGATTGGAATATCTGGGAGGTCTGCAAGTGTCTATTGTGGTACAAAGTTTGTAAATATCCTGATGTCTTATAGCCTGTGTGTCCCCAGGGAAGATGCCTGGATGGGTCTTCATTGTGGGGGAAGGTTGGACTTCAGCCTTGGGGCACCTCGGAGCAACCACTCAGAGCCTGAGTGACCATTCTTTAATTATTAGCACAAGGGAGATGTGGCAGAAGCACTTCTCTTCAGAAACCTCTGTAGCTAGTTCTTGATAAGTGAAAAATAAATGGGAGTACTGGTAATTCACGGAGGTAAAAACCTGTGTCAAGTCACCTTTTTTATTAAATGGGGATTCTGCTATGGCCCTTATATTTATTCATACCGATTAAGACATTCAGGCAGGAGATTTTAATCCTGTGCCAAGTTGGCTTTGTCCACAGGTCTCCCACCTTGTGGGCCATTTCCCTAACAGTAACACCTTAGGCAAGTCTTGGTCTCTGATGCTGAGATTATTCTGCAATTACACACCTTGTCACTGGCCAAGAGAGACAAAAATTATGGCTATTCCGATTCTACATTTAATTATGTGGTAAAAAATACAGATGTGGAATGTAAATAATCTTGAATGTGCATGAATCTCGCTTTCTGTTTGCTGAGTAAATATATTATTTCTAGAGCATTCACTGGAGAGAAGCCTTGAATATCCTGAAATTGGTAGTTTCTCGTTCTGCCAGTTTAGTTCTACCTTCCTATCAACATAGCGATCTTTCAAAAATGGAAATACATCGGGTGTGGAACAGTGCCTCCAAGGAGCTACCAGGGAAGACTTTGGAGTTTCATTTTGATATTTCAGAGGTATTTTTTGTAGTTTTGCTACTTAACACCTTAATTCTGACTTCTGGCTGGGCTCTCTTACAGCAGTCTTTATCCTGCAAACCCTTGTAACTTTATAGAACTGAATGGTCCTAGTAACTTTAGTGGACAACTCACTTTATTGTTAAGAAGCTGCAGAATTTTTTTGCAGCGTTATAGATTATTTCATATAGATAACAGTGAGCTGTTGAGGTTAAAAGGAAATACAAGCATAAAAAGGCATGTGGTACTATTTGCTTTCCTGTCAGTATAGTTCTGGAAAATGCTGAGCATCCTATTGTCAATCCAAGAAAGCATTTCAATACCTGTTGGAAAAGGGCCAAACTGTTCGGCATTCTTAGGAAAAGAAATTAAAAATATGCAAGACATGCAGGTTTGAAATTAACTTCGTAAGCTTTCTTGGGTTTTTGCCTGTTCTTATGTCAGGAACTTGCGTGGCAGTTGCTTTGAGCATTATCTGTCCTTCAGCATGAGCCCTGGCTGCTAAGTGTGGCAGTTGCTACTCAGATATTCACAGGGGAAAATAAGAAACATACCAAGTGACCTGAAATTCGCTGCACTCCTTGTTTTATCTCTGTATATGATCTTCAAAATAATCTTTTCCTCCAACTGAAGAGATAGGGCTCCTCTAAGTTCATCCTGAAGCAGGGTGCTACTGAGTTCCTCTCTCTGTTTAAGACTCCAATCATTGGGAGGCGGTACGATGAGCTGCAGGGTTCTTCTGGGCGAGATGGCAAACCCAGGGCGATGGCTGTCACCCGGAGCACTTCTTCAACCTCATCAGGGTCTAACTCCAATGTCCTTGTTCCTGTGAGCTGGAAGAGACCCCAGTACTCTCAGGTGGGTAGCCCACTATTTATTAGCAGATTGCAGTCAGAGCAGCTGAATTAACACATGCTTGGGTCTTTAAATGCTTGTGCCCTCTGTGAGCTGTGCAGTGCTCCTGGCTGCCTGGGGCAGTGCCAATATCTGACCCTGTGTGCTGAGTGTCTTTCTTGGACTCCAAAGTGGACTGAGTTATGTCCATCTTCTATCCCAAAACTGTTTTTCTTTGCAGGAACTGCATCTCTTTAGGACCTCTTAAGTCTAGGTCAGATTTAAGTAAACATAACAGATGAGTTCAGATACTAGCAAGGGGAGCAGGTAGATAGCTTGTGCACCTTTTAAAGTTATTTTCTTGGGAAATTCAATAAAAAGAACAATTTTCCTAGAAGTGATGTTTGATTACCTTATTGATTTTGGTTATCTGCCAGTTAAAATAAAGTAGTACAGAATAAAACTAATTTTTGCTCTTTTCTGATATAGCAGGTTATATAGCAGTGACTCAGGCCTAATTCTGCAAAAGAAGAAATTATGCATGTGCTTAATTTAAGCTTCTGAACTGTCTTTTTGAAGTGATGCAAATGATCCAGTGTTTCCTTAATATACTCAATGAAAGTAATAGACTAATTTAAATATAATAAACAGCAAAATCATTAACAGTTATTTTAACGTTTCCTTGATGCATAGTTGCTCTGAAAGCAATCTTTTGAGCATTTAATGACTAATTCTTTGGTTGGTTCCTCCTAATTAAAAATTTCTAATGTATGTTTCTAGCCACAGGCTGGTTAAAAAATGCTCATTTGAGAAACATCTTGTTTTCTAGAAAAGGACAAAGGAAAAGCTGGTTCATGTCCTTTCCCTGTGTGGCCAGGAAGTTGGGCTGAGTAAAAACCCTTCAGTAAGTAGCCTTCTATTGACCAGGTTTTTGTTTCATCCTCTCCTAAGCTTTGAAAGCAAAGAACTGTGTGTCCCAGAGTTGCTGATGAGATTTGATTGATTTTTAATGTCACTACTGTCATTATCCTTTGTACTGGCCCAGGCTGAGTTTCTCAGCATATGGACCAGGGAGTGAATGGCCCTTTCACTTATAGAGGATTCACTTTGAGAGCTAAGTGTGGTTTTCCTGTGAGAATCTGTGATCCTGTAGGTTTTACTTATGCCCTCTCAGTGGGTAGAGTGCAATGACCTCTGTATTACCAATCCAGAAACTTTATCAAGTAAAAAATAAAACAGAAATAAAATGGGAGGGGAAAGGGGGTGTGTGTCTGATTTTTCCATTAGACACTAGTTCTGACACTTGCTCTTTAAAAAATAGTGTTATCTGGTGCCAGGAAAAGGGTGATTGATCACCCAGGCTGGGAAGCTCTTAAAATATTTATTAAATATTTTCTACAGACGAAAGAAAAATTTCGGAATATTTTTGAACATGGTGTGTGTCATTGTATTATGGAGAACAGGTCCTTTGTTTAGGATGGAAACTATTTAATTTTTGCAACTGAATTGCAGATACAAATATACTCAGTAGGAAAGAAAAAAATTATAGCTTGTTGTATTTTCTACTCTTGACATTTTTTTTAACAACTTGTTTAGTGGAGGATTTTTTTAATGAACTTACTATATCATCCCCTTGACAGTCTTTTCTCTGCTGAGTTCTCTGAATTTTGTTCCTATATATGTCTGTAAACATCCAGGCAACATCAATCTGCAGCCATTAGGAGGTAGCTGTAATATTCTTGGATGTGCTCCCACAGTATGAAGTTGTTTCTTTGTACAAGTTTAATCTGAAGGCACCTGTCCAACATAAATAATAAAGAGTGTTCTAAAAATACTCAGTGAAGGAATTAGGTGTGTACTGGAAATACAGTCTTCTGAATAACCAATTAGAGCTTTTAGGAAGAAACAACCAGAGGGAACAGTTTGTAACAAAAGAAATCCTTTGAATTGTAGGTGATTTTTTCTTCCTGTGGTGATTTGGATCTGATTGAGCACCAGACGAGCTTGGTCTCTTCAGAGGACGGAACGAGGGAGCAGGAGAACATGGATGATTCAAACAGTGAACAACAATTCAGAGTCTTTAGGGACTTTGATTTCCTAGATGTTGAGCTGGAAGATGGGGAGGTACAGTATCTTTTCTCTGAAACAGCTTTTTAAATTAAAACACTTATGTACTCCTTCTGCTAAACACTTCTCTTCTTGTAACATAAAACTTTAACTGCGTAACTATAAACGTACTTTTAAGTTCAGATTATTTATGACCTTCACTTAGTGTTTATTTTAGTAGCCTAACAGTAAAAAGACTACCACACCCTTCCTTTCTGAATCTGCTTTAGGAAACACTGCAAAACTGGTAGTGGAAAATAAAGCCTCTGTTCTAGTATCTTTTTGGTGAATTTACTTTTAAGTGAACTTACTTAAAATACAATTTATAAAGATCTAAATTGCTAAGAAAATAGATATATTTGCTGATTAAAAACGTAGAAAATGAAATTGTTTTAAATCTGTTGGTTCATAAGGAACCCTCTGAAACATTAATTCAGGCCTTCAGGCTGCTGTTACTCCTGCAACTGCCGATGAAATCAGAGATGTACCTTCCACTCTGCTGGAGTGTCTGTGATTTCATCATTTCATGCAGGAGCTAAACAAAATCCTGAGCACCCAGATCAAGTCTTGACAGGTGAAGCCTGTCAGCTCACCTTGAGCTGAAATTGCTGAAGGGAAAAATTTGAAGAACTGATAAATTTGGGGGTCTACACCCTTTAACCTTGCTAATATCAAACTTGGGGTATTGCTTCCTATTTGAGCAGGAAAGACCAAAAATTAGTATCCATTGCCAAACACATATTAACAATTTTGTAGCTGTTTGAAAGTTCAGAAATTGTTGGTTGTTTTGAAGGACTTAGGAATCAGATTTTCAGCAAACCTAGAGTTTAATAACTTGTTATAATCTGGACATGTTTTTAACATGAATTCTCTCAGTCATCCCTCTTAGACCTGAGAAGAGCATGTGTACAGAAAGAAATATTCAATTTTCTACCTATTGGTATTACAGTAGTAAAATAATTTTAAGGTAAACAGAACACTCAGTTGTGAACTCATGTACATCTGATTTTTTTTCCAATGAAGAGAAAGGATGAAGGAATGGGAAAAAAATGTCCCAGAGTCCTTATTTTTCCATCTCAGGATTTTCTGTATGAAAATTAGTACTCTTGGCTCAATGCTGCCCATGACTTTGCTAATGAAAAAAAAAAAAAAAAGAAAAGAAAAAAAAATAGTGAAAGGATAGTTGGCAGCAGTGGTTGAAAATACATTAGACAAATATTGAAGGAACTTTAAGGTTCCAAGCAAGGATGAATGATAAAACAATAATGCCAGATTGTTTGGCAAGAATATACTGGCTGCAGCAGTATCTGTGTCTTAAATGCTTTCAAGATATTACAAGGATGTAGGACTGCAATTTTGACTGAAGATCACTTGATAATTTTTTGTCCACTGAAATTCAGGAATTTCTTCTTTCTCATCACCAGTTAAAACCATATAGAGTGTATATATAATTGTGCAGAACTACTCCTTTTAAAATAAATTTACTTTCATGGACTGTGACTCCTCAAAGATTTATTTTATACATGTGGCCAACTTGAAGACTGAGGCCTAAATTACTTGATATCCTAACAGTCTTAAGTTGGTCATGAAACAGATACCAAGCTTCTCTAGTTTTATGTGGAGTAAAATTTAAAATGTTGGGTTTCACTTAGTGGTTTTTAAATTGCCATAGATTGTCTTCCAAAGTTTAGTTCAGGCTTGACTTACTACTGTTTTAAAAATAAATTCAGACCTGGTATAAAAGACTACTTCTCTAATGACTGAGTTGAAACTATAACATTTACATCATATCTGAGTGTGGTATATCTATAAAAACAAAAAAACAGTGTTAGAAAACTAAAGCTAGCAAGAGTGCCATCAGTCCTTCAAAGGAGTGCTGTGAATCATCCCCAGACAATAAAGTAGACTTGTATGGAATTTCCTAAAGATGTGAAAGCAAGAAATAGTTATTTTCAGACTTAAAATGTAGAGTTGAAGTTTCTGTGATAATATTTGCTAAAATTGTGGGCAAATGTTTGTCTATGATGCCTTTAATGCAGTGATTTTACATAGATTCTTTCTATTTGTTTTTCTATCTGTTATATCTGCTACCCAGGAACTTCAGGTAAGAATGCTCCTTGAACTCAGATGTGCCAGCATATGTTTTGCCTTCTTGCAAATTTATATTGTAGAATAACATCATAGTTTTGCTGTTGCCTCCCCCCTTCAGTGTGTGTGTAGGTGAGTGTGTGTGTGTGTGTGTGTGTGCTTGCAATTCTGACAGGTGCTTCATTTTTTTGTCTCATATTAGAAGTATTTTTGAGGTCTTTTTCAAAAAATCTGCTTGATTTTAAGTTTGTTTTTGACACGTTCAACAGTCTTCACAATTTTTTAAAATATCGTAATTCTAGTATGAGTGTTTTTCAAACTGAGCCCTTTTTCTGCATGATAATTTTGTTCATGGTTAATGTGTAGAAACTTCATTATTTATTGAGTTTGGGCCATTTGTTTGTAGGGGCAAACTATATATAATTTCCTGTTGTGGCATATTGTCTCTTGTTAGCATCTTGCTAAAGCTGATGTCTGAGACCGCTTAAGAGTTTACATTATTGCCACCAGACTGAATTTAATTGAATAAATTATTTTCTACAGCCTAATTTAATACATCTATATGGTCCTACCAACTTTGCTGGACTCATTTACCCTGGTGAAGAAAACTGAAAAGACACATCAGTCATTGCCAGTTTGGGACCTAAATATTAAATTTGTCAGAAATGACAGAGAATTTAACAAGTTGTACAAATAATACAGAGATCAGCAACAACAGAGTTTTGCATATCTGTTTCTGATAGTTTGTGCATCAGTTATTATGCAAACACAGCCCCCAAAAATCATTGGCTCAAAATGCCTGTAACAGATACATCCATCTGGAAACAGTGCCTTACTATGTAGTTCCACAATACTTCTGCCTACATCCTGCAATATTTCAGTGTTTCCATAAACTTTTCATACTTTGTCAACACAGTAAGGATGAAAACTTGTGTGAAACAGGTTTTGCATGATTCTTACTGCCTCTGTGGAGGAGCTTTACTGCTCTGCCCCAATGGGATTACTTTCCCTTCTGTCTCTCCTTTCCCCTGGGCTGTTGAAAAGTTTGAAGTAGCTGCAAGGGCACATCTGCTCCTTTACCAGAGGGTGGTGACTGTAGGAAGTTCTGTGTGGTACCTGCTGGCCAGACACACTCAAAACATCTCCGTTTTCCTCTGAATTGGTGTTTATCACTGGTGACTTTTCAAATGGGAGATGGTTTTGCTCCTGCTATAGATAAAAATGAACAGCCCTTCAAATACATCTTTGCTCTTTCTTGTTAACTGTGAAAGAAAGATTGCCAAATAGACTACAAAAACAACAACTCCATAGACATGTGCTGGACAACTGTGCACTCCATAGACAACGTGACCTCTTGTTTAAATTCAGTATGGTTCTGTGTGCCCCTGCAGCAAACTTACACTAATCCAAATGCTATGGATATTTGAGTTACAGTGTCTCATCTCCATTACCCTTTTCCCTCACTTTTGATTCACCACCCCTTCTAACTGCATGCCCTGGAGTGTCCCCTTTTTTTTTCTTCTTTTTGCTGGCTTCCTTCTTTAAGGCAATGCAGAATAAAACTGCAACAGGAAATATTCCTAGAAACATGGGCTGCTAAATTTACTGATAGCTTTACTAGGCATCGTGAGGATTAGGGTGTGATGACAGTCCTCTTTGATTGCTTGCTTATTTTATGTCATTTTGTCATTTGTTAGTTCAGTAATTGATGTGTTTGTGGAGGATGTCTCATTGTTGCATGTGTCCTCCAACTTTTGAGGGGGAGGATGGACAACCAAAAAATTAGTTAAAATAAATAGCTTGCAACTGAGCAGACATTTTTATGATTTAAAGAGGCCTTACTTCTTAACTCAGATGTGTTCTGTTCTCTTTAGACCCAAAAACTACCATATTATACCAGTTCCAGTATGAAAACACAGGGTTCTTCCAATAATGTGTCAGGCTTCATAACAATTTCATCTTCATTTTCTCTTCATTATAGTGCATTCCTTGGTTTTAAATGTTCTTGTGAATTGCAAGGGTTGTCTTTTTCCTTAAAAATTTTTTTCTATTTTCATCATCTTTTTTCATGAAATGGTGACCTTCATGTCATGAAACTGAACTTTCTCTCATTTTCAAATTCCACAGTCCATTGTATTAAATGGTAATGATGCAAAATAAGATCAATTTGTGCAAGTTTGTTGATTGTTAAGGAGGTAAAGTTGCAATTTAACTCTGCACTTTATGCAGTTTGGTCCCCATTCAGTAAACGTCTGAGTCATCCCAAAAGGTCATCACTCAAGCGTTTAAAATCACAACTCTGCTTAAGGGACATTACTGAACTGAGGCCTCCTTCACAATAACTGCACATAATTTTGACCTTCATAAACCCAGGAAATAATCATAATCAGTTATTTGATAATAGTATTATTTTTTAGCCAGAACTGTATTTTTTACGAATTAATATTTAAAATATCACTGTCAGCTTGAATTTTCACTGACTGACTTGCTTGTTTAAGAGCATTGCAACTTACAGAGTCTTGTTTAAAACAGGCAGCCCTGAACCTTAAAAGGAAACATGTATAAAATAAATAAATGGAAAAAGGGTGGAAAACTAATCGTCATTTTCATACATGAAAGAAATCAAGTGATCTTTTTATTAGTTCTCCAGCCTAACAAATGGTTACACAATTTGCTTAATGCACTCAGCTTTGTGGAACTGTGTGTGGGATCAGAACTGAAACTTGGATAAATAGAAAATGTTTGGTCCATTTGACTGTGTCCTTTCTAAAGTGTGAGATCACAGGCAATGCTCATCAGGCTATTCCTAAAATATAGTTTCAAATAATTCAAGTAGATTCAAAAATAAGCAACATGGGCCTAGAATAAAAGTTTAAAAGGTGTTTTGCTTAAGATATTACATTTTTTGTGTAAAGCAAGGGTTTGTTCAAATCTACTCACCATTATAGTTATGTATATAAGGCAAAAAATCTAAAATCTTTAACATAAGTTGTGCAATTGAACCATTGGTAGTAACTGTGCTTCTAATACTTTTAAACATCATGAAAAAATCCTTTAAAATTGCTTTCAAACTTTTCCTTTGCTCGTCACTACTCTACTGGTATCAAGGAGTGTGTATATCTGGACTTACAAAAACAGATTCTTAAATTAGCAAATGCATGAAAAATATCTAATACTGAAAAGACTGAGGGTTCATTTAACTGCGATTTCCAGGCTTCTGCTCTTATCTTCAGGTGAACAAGCAAGATAATGGTTATTTCAAGTTTTTACTGTATTTTTTCATCAAAATATTTCTGGAGCTAACTTTGATGGGCTGTTAGCATATGATTAGTTTGATATCAAGCAAGCTGACCCTCTGTGTGATTTCAGGGTGAGAGCATGGACAACTTCAACTGGGGAGTGCGCCGACGGTCCCTGGACAGCCTGGACAAGTGTGACATGCAGCTGATGGAGGAGAACCAGCTCTCAGGGAGCACACCCAGCCTGAGCAAAATGAACCACGAGGACTCGGATGAGTCGTCAGAGGAGGAGGACCTGACCACCAGCCAGATCCTGGAGAACTCAGACCTAGTAAGTTGCAAACTGGAAATTTAGGAAAAGATAGGGTGGTGGCTTTAAATAAGCTGGGCTTTTAGTTTCCTCTGCCCAGGTGCAATCTTATGATCTGAAATTGATGGGAGCATTTCCCTTATTGGCAAAGGTAAACAGGAATTTTAATGCAAAGTTTGAAACACAGGAATCATCAGATCTTATTATTTGCCTTTTTTTACTATGGGACAATTTTAACAATTGGCTGATGTATTTCATGCTTAAGGAAGTAGAACAAGACTCCAGGTTGGTAAATGGTGTCATAAATTTTCATTGTTCACTTCTGGGATGTTTTTAATAAAATTTTTACAGCAGAAATATTGAAAGGGTTGTGTCTATGAACAAATTAAGAGAGCCACTGTCACTGCACTTTAAGACCCTGTCTGCTTTGCATGGACATGAAGGCAGTGTGTGGTAGAGTAGCTGTATATTTAGTTCTTTTGTGCTTTTGTTGTCTTTTAAACAGATTATAAATCTTTCCCCATCTGAGGATGCAAATCATATTGACTCACTTTCTACATCATGTGATACAACTTCAGCAGATCCTCATCATTTTAATATGGGAACAACCAGTTTTGATGTGTCTTTGCCTGGTATGAATAATCTCCAGGTGTCTGAAGGACCTAAGGTGAATACACTTTTTTCTTTCTTTTCCAGCTGGACTGTATTTTATGTGACACTGTTACAATTTTTTTTTTTTTGCTTACACTTTCAGAAAGGGTTTGATCTGTGAAATCAAGTACATTCTGGCTTCCTCCGTCTAATGGCATAGCACAATACATTCATGCACTACTGTACTTTCATACCATTTCCTTTCTCCTCACACTTTCTTCATTAAGAGATTTTATTTATTGTTTCTTAAATATGTTGCACTACATATGCACCAAAATACCACAAGCTTGTCAGAAGACAAGTTCATGAACTGGCTACAAGTTACAACTCCAAGGCAATATTCTTTTGTTCTTCATGCTGAATTAAAGAACGATATGCCAGCTCATGTGGTGGGTGTATGAGTGTATTCTCTGAAATATTTGTGTATGTGGGGACCTATTGTACAGCTGTGTGCCCTGGATTCAGTACTTGCCTCTTGGCAGACACGCAGAAATTTTAAATTCATGACCACAATATTAAACCATCCTGGGGGTGGGGAGGCAGGATTTGCAAGGATACAACAACCATGTTCAGCACAGTGTATTTCAGAGAGCTGTATCAGAAAATGAAGACAGAGCAAGGTTGGTAAATCATTATCAATATGGGGGTGGTTTCTTTAATTTTCTATTTAACAGTACTTGGCCATGAGAGATGAGGTGAACCTACTCCTTTCAGTGTCTCTCCAGAAACATAATCTGGTTTTGGAGGGTGGGTGTGAATTAGTGGCTTGATGATACTGTTGGCTTCTCTCAGTAAAGCTTCTCTGTCATGTCTAAATTGTGTGACTTCTGCAGAAAGAGCAGTGTATGAGACTGTGGCAGGGGAAGAGTTTATCTTCTGTAATCGTTGGCTTTCCTTCTTGCCCTTGCTCCCTCCAAATGCAGCCACACAAAAAAAATGATACTGCTAGCTTTGCATGTTTCAGAAGTAATGGAAACTTCTACTGAGGAGGTCATAGAAAAGGAGGTTGGAATTGTGCTGAATATTGAACAAATTGTTTGTGTCAGAAATCCCTGCAGTCAGAATAAAGGACAGGAGGAGGAAAGTATTTCTAAGGATAGGAAAGGAGGGGAACCTCTCCAAACAGTGGCTGTGGAGAAGGTAAACTCATTATTATTTGTCAAAACAACTGTTGGTAGACAAGTAACCACATAACAACCATAAACAGCAGAAGTTGGCAGGATTTCAGTTCAGGAAGCAGCAGTCAGAACAGACACATTTGCAGGTGGTAACTGCAGCTGATGTCACCCATCCAGCTGCAGTGGCTGCTGGTGTGTACAATAGGAACTGAAAATCACAGCTTAGCAGTTCAATGTATGTCTGGAGGTCTGGAGTCTTCATTGTCAACATCTCTTTAATGTCCCATGTGCCAATATTCATCAAAAATGAAAAGCTTTGGAACGAGTAAGTAAGTGAAGAATGTAAAATTAGAGCAGTTTCTTGTGGAATTGACAGGCAAATTCAGCTAGTCCTGGTACAGGTTTGATATTGGTGTAAAATATAGGTTACACCTGTTACAAAGATGATTGAATTGGTAAGCACAGAATGCCTTATTGGTAGGGGGTTTTGCCTCAAAAGTATTTTCTTCTAGTATGCATACTTCTGTATTTGTACTCGAAAAAAAAGTTGAGTCAATGTAAAAAAAGTTATCCAGTATTTAGTCAGAAAACTTGAAACTTACACCTAAATAATTTTTACTTAATTTCATAACACAAAATCTGAGCTTTTTACTGTTTCTGTTTTCCTCTGAATTCTTCTTTTCAGAGAGTGATGAGGTGTCACCAATGCAAAGGAATTTTTTTTGTTTCTTTAGTGATTCATACAATGTTTAGTTGTTTCATCATAAGCAAAACCAAAAATATCTCAGTCTTTAAATAGATACAGCAATTGAGAGAAACAAACTGATTATGTAGCCTTTTCCTAGATGTTTCAATGCCAAAATCCAGATATTATTGTTAGCAGCACTAAATTAGTTGAACTTATTTTCTATTAAAGATAGTGGGATAATTCTGTGGGGGTTACAAAAATTCAGATGATGCTATGTTATGTATTTTTCAAGTTACCTAAACTGACATATGTCTGGAAGTGTGCTACAATCAGCCATGAATATTCAAAGTTCACTTTTCTATTTTACTTTTGGGCCATCATATTAGACTCCAGTGGGTGGGAGGTATTTACTTCCTCATCTTTCCTCCCTTGCTCTATCCCATCAAAATGCTTTTTCCTCCTACAAACTGTCATTGGAGGGAAGAAACTGCAGTGGTTCTTTCAAAATAATATTTAATATTTGAAAGTGGTTACTACTAATTATTTCTTGAATAAGCATGAAACATTTATACTTTTTACCAGGTGCTTTGGTTCCTATTCTGCAAGCCACATAGCTTGCATTTTCCTTTTCAAGATGCTTTGGGCTCTGATTCATTTCATTCATTCCTGAACTCAGGAATATTCCTATCTCTTTTGGTTAGAAAACAAACCAACCAAAAGATTATTCTACTTAATTTCTGATCCTGTCCTCTCTGTTACAAGTATTGTTTGATTTTTACAAATACACATCCCCATAATTAATCTGTAGAATCCAAGCAGACTTGATGAACTTCAGAGGGCCACTTTTCTCATTTAATTCCACTTGCCACAGATTTCCCTCCCTGTGAATTCCCAACACGTGTGTGTACCTGCACATGGGCACATGGGCACAAAGCCTTGAGCAACCCTCTGCAGTCATCCCTGCCTGAGCTGCTTTGGAGGCTATGGGTGAAGCAGAAAAACACCAAAAGATGAAAGCTGAAACAAAACTTGCTCAGACTAAAAATATTAGAGGAGTTGGAATGTTTCAAAAAGAAATCATGAGCTTTAGGTGCTGATAGATGAACAAGGAAGGAAGTGAAGCATAATCCTTTTAACGGCCTGGTAGAATGTTTGGATTCCTCCTGAATGTAAATGACATGCTAAAATTAATTCCCAGTTCTAAACATGCATATAGTCTTCCAGACAGTGATTGTTTTCAATATATTCTGAGAGGCTTTAGTACAGTCTGGAACACTATAAAGTGTTAAGTGACAAGGACAGACAGTAGACAAGGAACCTATTGTTTTTCCTGAAAAATTACTTCCTTGCTATGTTGCCACATGTGTTGGAATCTGAAATTCTTTGCTATACAAGTTAAAAAATGCCTTAAAAATAATATTTATCCAAGACAGAAAGTTGAGCAAATACAGTATTTTTGAAGAAGTTGATTCATGTCATTTATAACCTGTGGCTTTATATATGTGCAGTTTAACATGTTGTCAGGTGGGTTTTATCATTAAATGCTTTCTGTTTATTAGAGGAATTAACTTATTAATTTGCTGTTTTCTAAGACATCATCATTCACTCCCCTAGGCTGAAGCTGTACCTGAAGAACAAGATATAGCAGTCCATGAGGATGACCTTTCAGGGTCTACAAATGAACTCCCTGGAGCATTTGAATGCAGTGATAGCCTTAGTCTGGATATGACAGAAACTGAAGAGAAAGCTGACAGGCTGGAACAATTTGCTCTTGCTAGGTACTTTGATGCACCATTATTCACACAAGTTCTTTTTCAATGTACAACAAAATGATAACAAGGTGGTAGTTAGTGGAATGGATGTTTTAGCCACAGGAGTTAAAAATTCTCATGAGTTTGGAGCAGTGAGAAGGCAATGCCCTAATTATCACACAGCTGAAAAAGAAGGCAAAACAAAACCAAACTTTTCATTCTAGGAAAAATAAGATACAATATTTATGTACATCTATGCAGCTAGGCATTATGTATATAATATGCTTAAATAAAATAAAAAGAAGAATTTTAAAAGATTTGCAGTAGTGCAATATTACTTAGGTACCTGTTCAACAGATCAGATGTGTATTCATCCTTCTGATTTCTCATGAAAGAAAGTCTCAGTATTTTTAAAAATCCCAACCATATGCTCTTAAGGCTGCTTGTGAGTGTGGCTGGATCCCAGTAGATGTTTATAAAAAGGCTTTAAGATTTTTTTACATGCTATCTGCAGCTCTTTCAGATTTTGGATGCTGAGTTAGACTGCAGTTAGCCTGGGGAGGGGGAGAGAGAGAGAGCTTTATTGTCCTGTGAAGTTTCAGCCTTCTTTTGCAAAATGATGGTACAAGAAAACGATTCAAGTGCTCTGGGATGGAAGAAGGTAGATGATAATGGCCTGAAGATAGGGATTCTGATTTGGAGGCTTTTCTCGCTTTTGCCAACATCTTGTCAGCCTTCAAAAGTAATCTGAAAACTCATGAATGTTTATAGGAGGGTGCTGTAATTGGGCCTGTGATTTTATCTCACTGTTACAGCATATTTTATCTGCCACCATCTTGGCATTGTCCTTTCATCACCTTTCTCTGTTTTCTCCCTCAGTTTCGGAGATGTGGATCGAAATGCGTCCCCTCCTCCCTCGCCGTTCTTCTCCGCCATCCTGGCTGCGTTCCAGCCAGCAGCGTGTGACGACGCAGAGGAAGCCTGGCGCAGTCACATCAACCAGCTCATGTGCGACTCGGACGGCTCCTGTGCAGTTTATACATTTCATGTGTTCTCTTCCCTGTTTAAGGTGAGGAAATAAGCTTAAGGTGCAAAGTCATAATTTCTGTGTGTGGCAAATAGTATTTATTGATAGCAGTCCCAGTGATGAACTAGTAGATATACAACCCTTGTAATTTTGCATACTGCAGAATTGCTGCGCTACATCTTCATGCAGCACTGTCTTCTGTGACCAGTTTTGTCATGAAAATACTGTGTGTGTCATAGGTTTGGAGGTCATGTTGCAAAATATGGATCCACTTTAAAGAGTGTTTTCTTCAGTACTTGACAAACAGACTGCAGGAACCAGTAACTGCGAGAGACAAGGAAATAACCTTTTTAATCTCAAACTATTGTTAATCTGCTCTTTTATCTAAAACTCTTGAAATCTGAGTGTGCCCATGTAAATGTCAGCGTGATTAAATGGTTTGTACCTCCTCATCTGAATAGAAATACCCAGCTGCCATCATGTAACATAAATTCCAGAGACCAAGTCTGAAGACTAGAAATTCATTTCTCCTTTCTAAAACTGTATGCTGGCAAAGATATGAATCTTGCAAAGAGATAAGAAAGAGTCAAATGTACGAGTTGTTCTAAGGAATGACAGTCTGCTTTGACCTGCAATTATTTTGAAAGCCTTTTTTAATTGTTTGTCCTGCAGCTGCAGGATGTTTAGCATGCTCCACCAGTGAAAGCAGTAGCCAGGTAACTTTCTGCAGAGTTTAAGTACCTATGATCTCAGAGTACACAACGTTTTATTAACAAGGGGTACCCTGCCAATAAATACATGGTTCCAAGATCCTTTCATACATATAAGACTAACCTGATATGAAAGAAGCATCCTATAGTAAGAATCTCTTCTTCATCATGTTTCCTCTGTGCTCCACTGGAACTGAATGTCTTAGCTACCTGCACTTGTCCTCCTTTAAACATTATGCCACTGTAAATGTGGGTGTCTTGTAGGCATTCTTTTAAACACTGATAAATAACCATTTATTTGGAAGAAAGAAACCTCAGTGCTGATTTGAGGGTTTATTCGTGATATCAGCTTTTCTGTCTTACCTCAAGCCTAGAGGTTAAAAGCCCTGCCTGAGTGTTTAGAGACTTATTTGTCCTTGATTCTCCTCTTTGGAGAAGTGAAAAGGAACTGGTGCCACACTTCTGAAGACTCAATAAATAATACAGTGTCATGAAAGACCTAAACATTACTTATGAAATACCAGTTTAACTTCAAATCCTAGTATGCACACACTTCATCTGCTGTTGTGCATGTCCTATATTCAGAAGATACCCTAATCATTTTCTTCATTTGATATTGGAGGAGAGAGAAAAAGGTGTTAATAGAATCAACAAGTCACAATTTTTAGCTGGAGTCACTGCCATATTTTTAGTTTATGAAATAACTTTGTTCTTCTTTTCAGTGTTAAAACATAAGAGTATTATTTTCCCTTATTTTTTTCATAAGATCCCAGCTTGTCTGGAATTGTATTTTGATTGCACTATTAAACTTTACTATTCATCTGCCAACTTTGACTTTTGACCCTCATTAACAGGAAATTTCAGAAGCAAGTTGTGTATGTGCTAAGCTTGCAATGCTAAGTACTACCAAAATACTTGACTGTGAAACAAAATCCTTTTTTGGAGGAGCTTGTCAACTAAATATTTGGTGAAGTGAAAGAAGTGCATTTTCCTGGGCACCTACATTTCAGTCCTGTATCAAGTTAATGGTATCTTGGACGTTTGCCCACAACACACTAAACTTGTTTAAAATTCCTGAAATTATTGAAGTACTTTTCCTGTAAACGAGTCAGAGGTCAGAGATCTCTGGATTATTTTTACTTCTGCCTCTTTATAGTCCCTCAAATTAAATGTCTTTCAGCAGGCCAGACAGCTGCAAGACAAGTAGCTGTCAGATCTTGCAAGTACCTTCCACAATCAAGCCCTTCTGTTATGCAAAGTGCTCCTCCCAGGAGAGGAAACCTGAGATTAAGAAGAAAACTTTCTGAGAATATTTTTTTATTATTTACATGGACACAAAGCACAGTGACTATAAGCAAGTATATATTTTAATATGCTGACAGCTGGCATTACTAGTCACAGCAATCTCATTTCATAAAATATGTACTGCATTCAGAGCTTGATAGATTTCAGTCCCTGTAGTCTGTGCCCAGAAAGAGATAACTGAGATGATAATTTATTATAGAACTGTTAGTCCGTGTAATCGCAAAATAAATATATTTAGTGAAGTATTATACATGGATAGCAAAGTACAGTCTCTCACTCTTTCACACTTAATAATTTAAAACACTGTTCAAGACCACTATCATCTTAGCTGTAGATTGATTGTTCCTTTTATGAATATCTGAAAAAAAAAGAGTAGAGGAAGAATATCTGTTACTTTTTCTGTAACCTGTCTCCTTCACTGCCTCAGATTTACAAACTCAATTGTTGTTTCCTAGGAGGGCATTGCAACAACTAAACAGGCTACCCAAAGCCTTGAGAAGACTGTGACCTTGGATATTTTAAGACTCAGCTAGTTAAAAGCATGTCTGGCACAATCTGGGGTTAGCAATAGTCCCACTTGAGGGTTGCATCAGATGTTCTCCAGAGGTCCTTTTCAACCAATGTCTCTTGGATTCTCTTTCATAATCTGTCATTCTAAATTTCCTTCCACCCCTTAGTTCTCAGCTAGGTCTTTTCTGTTGGTTAAGCTCAAATCTAGATCTCTTTGCTTTGCCAGGAGAGTTATCAGCAGCAGTTTCACAAAGACTTGGCTGAATCTTTCTTTCCAGAAGATATCACCGTAGCAAATCTCCAGTTGTCACCAAGCCCTATGACTCAGATGATTCTGCCAGTTGCTTATAAAAATAATTGCTTACCTGGTTTGGTGGTAATGAGTGATAACCCCTTGCCTCTAACAGATTTAGTGCAGCAGAGCATCTGTACAATGTGCTGAGTGAGGTGTGTAGCACTTTGTTTCTGTGTTGAAGTAAGCTGGAAACAGTGAGTCCAATATCAGTCTGCCTGGTCCTAACTGTGCTCAGCTGAGATGCTTTCAAGAGAGATTTGCAAATGAGTAGTTACAAAATTGATTGGTACTCAGGAACTCTGACCATTTTATAAATCATTGATAGTGTATAGCTTATGTACAGCTTGAGGGCCTATTTAATATTTAAAGAAAATCATTCAATTAAACAGCTTGTGTTATCAATAAAGTCTGAACTCAACTCACCTGATTTTAGGTACTTCCATGTACCAGTGCAGGAGCAGTAACAGGCTACTTCTATGTCTGTCATCAAGACTAGCATTTGGGAAGTGCTTCTCTCCAGTGAGGCATGCTTATGGTACAGGTCCTAACTTACATTACTCAGAGAAATGCCTTTGGTAACTTGGAATGAATTGTATAAAAATGTTGCATACATTTATTTTTAAAAATATTCTCATGTTGCTCCTAACTGCTGAGCCCTAGGCTTTAGTGAGTGAGATATATTTGGGCAGTGAAAACTGATAGGTATTTCTGAAGATCGTTGTTTCAGTTGGTGCGAGTTTAATATATTATTTTTATACATTTTTCACTTTATCTATTAGTCACTTGAAAGCACAAGAATGTTTCTGGAAGACTAGACTGGTTTAGGACTGAAAACGTTAAAAAAATCTGCTGAGAAGAATAATTCCTGGATGCAGTGCAGTATTTCTGGAATCTTCCCAAGCAGCAGTAAAGTTTTAGTAAGAAGGTTCTTCCCACGGGGGAAACAAAAGGTTTCTTCTGGTTTTTCTGTGCTGCTGTTTGGCACTAGAATGTTCATTATATTATGTGATTAGCCACTTGACAGGAATATTAACAAAACAATGCCCGGAACGGGCAGAAAAAGTAATGTGCTGATCAACTCTGTTAACCCTGTAGTGAAAAGAAAAAGAAGCTGCCTGTGGCTAAAAGGCTTATAAAGATTGATTCATCTTTACAGGAAAGAATGTGTTTAGTAGTAGGTTATGATGAACTCTGTAATTAGTTTCACAGCTGCCCAGCTGTACACTGTCTCCAGCATAATAACTCTTATTCGGTATCCTAGAGCAGACATTCAGTTCTCCACAGGGAGATGGTCTCTTTTGCACTTTACTATGCAAAGAAAAACAACCATGCCATTTGTTTACAAAGGAAAGAAGCTAGTACTAGAGTAAATAATCTAATGAACTGTATTTTGCTTTCCAGAATATTCAGAAAAGATTCTGCTTCCTAACCTGCGATGCAGCTAGTTACTTGGGAGACAATTTGAGAGGAATAGGCTCCAAGTTTGTGAGGTCTTCTCAGATGTTAACATCATGTTCAGAATGTCCCACCCTCTTTGTAGATGCAGAAACAGTGAGTATATCCCTTTAAAAAGGCATGTACTTCTTTGCCGTGTGTTATTTTACTGGCTGTTTCACTTTTGAGCAACTCCTGAACAGGTATGTCAAAAAGGAATTCTCCTCCTATCTTATATTTTTATCTCCTGTTCAGAAGTATATTTCTGTTCATTCTCTGTATTATTTTGTTAGGTGAGTAGTGACAGATGGGCAGTATAAAATCATAGACTCACAGAATATTTATGATGTGTTGAGCTTGTGTGCTAAACCCCAATATAAAACACATGCCTCCTGGACCTAGTTGGCTCCACAGATTAAAAAGAAGAGCTATTTTTTACCTAGTTCAGCATGAAAGATGGTAATATGTGTAGTGGTTTCGTTTGAGTCAACTAGGATGTGAGCTGGATGATGCTGACAGAAGATGAGCCAGTGTATGCCCAGGTGGCCAAAAAGGCCAATGGCATCCTGGCCTATATCAGCAATAGTGTGGCCAGCAGGACCAGGGCAGTGGTTGTCCCCCTCTGCTGGGCACTGGTGAGGCCAAATTTCAGATCCTGTGTTCAGTTCTGGGCCCTCACTGCAAGAAAGACATTGAGGGGCTGGAGCGTGTCCAGAGAAGGGCAGTGGAGCTGGGGAAGGGTCTGGAGCACAAGTGCTGTGAGGAGCAGCTGAGGAGTTGGGGGTGTTTAGCCAGGAGTAAAGGAGCTCAGGGGAGACCTTATTGCTCTCTACAGCTTCCTGAAAGGAGAGTGTAGCCAGGGTGACCAGTGGCCTTTTCTCCCTGGCAACCAGCACCAGGACAAGAGGGAACGACATCAGGTTGTGCCAGAGGAGGTTCAGGTTAGATATGAGGAAAATTTTCTTCACTGAAAGAGTGTTAAGTATTGGAACAGGATGCCCAGGGAAGCAGTAAAGTCACCATCCCTGGAAGTGTTTAAAATCCAAGATGATGTGGCACTTTGTGATATGGTTTAGTGGGCATGATGGTATTTGTCAAAGGTTGGGCTTGGTCTTGGAAGTCTTTTTCAACCTCAGTTATTCCATAAGTCTATAAAAAGATATGTTAGGGAATGAATTAGATGTCCTTCCCTCTGTCTTCATTCTGGCTCATGTTTATCCAGCCACATCAGGACAGTGTGACCTCCCACACTGAAGTCTAGAGGCAGAAACTGGCCAAGTGTAATCTTGGGCCCACTGCTGTGACCATGGAAGAGCTGTGCCTTACATCATCAGAGAGCTGTGAAGAGAAACTGGTTAAGCTTTGTGTACTGTTTCATTTTAGAGAAGTCCTCTGCTAAGTAACTAAACACAGAACACAATTTCAATTCCACATTATCATAGATGCAACTTTTACTGTTGACTTTTTAGTATAGTATTTTAGTTATGTAGATTTTTGCATAAATGTAAATAGTTTTCAATGTTAGTTTGTGTAAATCTCAGTATTATTTTGCAATATCTTTCCTATACTGTCTACTGATACTTGCATTCTTTTATATTTGCATTCCTTTGATTTCATTTCTGCAGCTGCTCTCTTGTGGCCTTCTTGAGAAGCTGAAGTTCAGTGTTTTAGAGCTGCAGGAGTACCTGGACACATACAACAACAGGAAGGAGGCAACACTCTCGGTATGCTGAATTATGCTCTTGGTCTTGTCTGTATACTGGGGCTGTGTCAGGAAACTGCACATCCACTCAGACCTGTTTAAACTAACATTCAGTAGAAAAACATGTTTCAGGTCCTGGATTCACTGAATGTTTCTTCCTGGACATATGAACCAGAACTAAAAAGTAGCTATTGTATCCCTTGATACTAGAAATAATGGTATCTAATATCCCTGGTCTCTCTTCTATTTATTCATTAATCAATTTTCTTAGCTCATGCAATTGAAATACTAACAGAAATCAAGAATACACTTTTAAAATTATATTCAAAGGAAATTGTCATAGGCTATGGTAATAATAAATGCAATTCCAAATTTTTATTTACATGATGTGCTGTGAAACTAAAATATTGCTTATCTTTGAATCAAACTATAGATCTTATTCATATTTTCTTTAATTTCTTTCTGAAAACAGTGGCTTGCAAACTGCAAAGCAACATTTGCTGGGGGCTCACGAGATGGAGTTATTACCTGCCAGCCAGGGGACTCTGAAGAGAAGGTAATGAATGACCAGTGTTATTTCTCTCCCATAAAGTGACATATGTGTGATATATCCTGTTCTTGAACCCACAAGAGCCTGCTCTACTTCCTCCTTTATTCTCTGCTGGGCTTGGGCATAGTCCAGTTTTTACACTTTAGGCTTTTTGTTGTTGCCTCAGTCCTGGCCACAGGAAATGGAAAGTATTCCCAGGAGGTCCTTCTGCTGTCCTATTATAGACAAAGAAGCAGAGCTGACCCTAACCCTGTGCTCTCCCTTTTAGAAGGACATTGCAACAGCAGTTTTCCACAGTGTCTCTGAAAACCATTCCTGCTGTACTCTCCTTCCATGTTACTCCCATTTTATCTTTGGCTGTTATAGTCTCCATCTACCCAACAGCAAAAATTTTCTGGTTGAAATACACTTAGATCAGTAGTTACAAAACAGTGACTGTAAAATGGCCAGCAAAATTATTTATGCTGTAGATAAGTATTAAGAGCTAAGGCAAATTATCTCTATCAATTTTTAACAAAAAGTTCATACACACATGTACATGTATTTTTATTTGTTTGTTTGCATTTCTTGATTCCAGTTAAGGAACAGTATTTTCATATATCAATACCCTCAGCAGTTAATACTGTTTTTTGATATATTAAGTATAGGAAACAGATGATATCTTGGTGATGTATAATGAGTTAAGTAATGTTATTTTGTTGGGCTTTTTCTTTTTGGAAGACAGAGAGTGAAAGGATGGGAAAAAGAGGGGGCTGGACAGAATTAGTCAAAGCTGGGAAGCAAGCAAACAGCATGTAGAGAAAAGTGACATTTCCTCTTCCTATGTATTTTAACTTATAAAAGATAGTTGTGACATATTCAGAACACAGACTTGCCTGTTGTAACCATTTTTTTTCAAATAACTTGTTTTATTCTTACGTTGGTTTCAGTTTGTCTGTCTTCTCCTCCAAGTCATTTTATTTTCTTGTCTTTATCTTAACCTCTGTTTCCCATCTCTATGTATTTGTCTTCTTGTCTTTGAACTCCCTTCACTTTTGTTTTTTTATGCCATTTTCGAAGAATCCCAAATCCTTGCCACTCCTGCATTTTGGCTTCCTTGACCTTATTAGCAAATCTGATTTTCTAATAAATCCTCTGGCTGCAATCATGGGCGGTGGGAAAATTGTTCAGTCTTCCCCCACCTAGCACTGGCACCAGCAAAAGTTAGGCACTTTGCAGGGCATTTAAATAAGATAGTGTCCCTTCTGTAACTGTGATGGTGTGCAAAGAAGTTACAAATGAGCTATTCTCAAGTCTAAAAAAGGTCCTGGAATACACAGCACGGCCTCTCCTGCGAGAGGGAGGTGGAGTATATGGCAGTACAGGGGATGTGCATGGGCACTCTGCCCCTCTGATGCACAAACACCCTGAACAGTGACTTCAGACTGTGGTGTTACATATCTTGCTGTAGGCTGCCTAATCCTCTTCATCTCTCTTTTGGAAATGCATAGAATGGGATGGACAATGACACATCTTGCTGATCAACTGCATTGTTTCCTTTTTGAAAAATTTTGAAAAATTAAATAAATAATGCTAAGGAGAAGGAATAACCTGTGTACTGAGCTCCTATAGCTGGTCTAAACACATCTAGAAGTCAATAAATGTCATGTTGCACTTGTGTGGGTTTTTATAACTAGGTGTTCTCTGTTTCGGAATTAAATGTGTGTTTTGTTAAGCCAGGGTTGGTATTTGTACTCTGTATCAGACAGACTAAAAAGAAAGGTTTCTCATTCCTTCAAGGAGTCCCTGGTTTCACCCCAGCATTATTCATTCAGGCCAAAATGCATTATTCCTTGGAAGCTGACAGGATGAACAGGCATATTTCTTTTCTTCCCCTACTCATTCACCTCAATTGAAGCAGCTTTTCTCAAAGGAACAATCTGTTTATTCAATGAAAGTGTAATGGAAGAGGCCAGGGAAACTGAGGAAATGCAATTAGGAAGGGACAAGGAAGAATTACTCCTAGACTGGCAAGTTTTGTTTTCTTATATTTCCTCTCCACTTCTCCCTCAACATGAAAGGCTAAAGAATTGTAGGGGGTGGGGAAATCTGTCTTACAGTGATAGTCACAAGGGAACCTGCCCAAACTCTTAAACTCATTGAGGTTTAGTCTAGGGTCCGAAATCCTGCTGAAAACTTCTGTCCTAAAAATTTTTTTTAGCCAAACACAAAACCAGGCTGCTCCTGGAAAAAGTTCAGAAGGAATTGTAAGGAAGAAAAAGCAACAGCTTGCTCTATAGAAGGCAGAAATCTTAGAACTGCCCACCTGGCAAAAAGCTTGAGGGGAAAATAGACTCCTTTACAGATGAGACAGATGTGAGACAAATCCAGCATTGTCACAAGTGGTTGCATCACAAATGCCTCCTGATGCTGGTAACTAATTTGGGACAGTTTCTCTAATCAGATCTTATTTCAAAATAATTGCACATGATTTGTTGACTATTGTTACTGTTACTGAAAATGGGCAAAGGCAAAAATTGCAAAAATTGCTTATTCTGACATTAAAGAAACTTGAAATAGAAATTGTTTAGGTCAGCTGCTAGAGCTAGCAACTTTTCTGAAAACGGGTAAAAGCTTCATGTCCCAGAATGTCTTTCCCCTGCCTTATTATTGCAAAAGATTACATGACTTGGATGTGTGTGATTTGTAAGCTTTGATGCTATTTTGAGCAACAGAGTCTCAATAACATAGGAGTCAATTTACAAACAAAAGATAAATGCACATGCCATTGTGCTGTCTGTCCAGGTGTTGGGCTTAGGTGAGTATAGCTATCAGTAAAATCTTCAGCCTTATTAAGAAAGGAATTTTTTTTTAAATCTAGTCAAAGACTGAATTGGTTCATTTCTTTGTTTGCTCTTTTGGAAAAACTGTATTTGGAAGATCCTCTTTTTCTTGTCAATTAACGCTGCTAATTCAAATAAGTGTTTTATTTCCCAGTGAGACATTCAGTTTATTCTATAAATCCAAAGTCAGTATAAGCCTTTCTCAAACCTTCCTCACCACAAGCTAATGGATGTGGGCTTTGCAAACTCAAACTGTTAATGGATATTTAAAAGATGCTGCGCCCCACAAAAATTTGTCCCCAGAAATCAGAATATACCCGCTGCTGTGTGTTTCCCTGTGGCTAAAGGTACAATCACTCTGGGCCACCAATAAGGCTCGAGGTGTATCCATTGGGACCACAGTCATCTGGAGCTGAGTTGAGATACAGTAAAGTTCAAGGCACAGTGAGACCACTGTTAAGCTAGAAATTCTTAATAGTCAATTATCTGACTGTTGTTTGACAGCTCCATGGCTCAACAATGAGATAAAATTGGTCCAGGTAGGCAGCTTTTCTAAAGCAGGAACACAGCTGTGTGTAGTTTCCCCCCCACAGAATAGTTTCCACTATCCTTCAAGTCCAGTGGATATTCAAGAAAGCACAGCATATGCTGTTCTCTCTGTCTCTGGTATATATTCAAGTTTGTGTATATACTCAACTTCCTAGATCATGGGAAAAGGTTCTGTCTGCTGACATGTTAAAGCAGATAGAATACCTTAATAAAATGCACTTGTATTTATTCAACCCTTGCATGCAGTGGTTATTTTGTTATGCTGGGATTCTCCAGTGCCAGTAAATGACTGAAGACTGAAGTAATTATGTAACTGTCATCTCTTTTCAGTATGTAAAAGTGATTCCTCGAAAAGCAAGAAAATCTGAGATCTAAAAAGTAGTGCATTGCTGTCTTCCTGGTCTGCTAACAGTACAAAACAGTAATTCTAGGAGTAAAAAACTAAAAATGCTAAAAACTAAAATTATCAAAGCGTTGCTGCTAGGGAGTGTGTCCTTCTTAAATGCTGCATTTGCTGGCTGTCTAAAGAATTGTGCAAATGATCCAAGTACTCTAAACATTTGGTATTTTCAACTGTCAAAACCACTGATTGTGTAGTGTCTATCAACTAATCTAAGACCCCACCCTTACCCTAAGAATTAAACCAGAAATTGAAAAGTGTGAAGGCTGTGATCATTACCCCTGAGCCATTGCTGCAGAATAAAAGAAATATCACTTAAGTAAGTAATTAATCTCTTTTCAACTTCCAAGGAATCTTTCATTTTATGCTGAAAGAGAGAAGAAGTTACAATCATTATATTGGAGTGCAATATGGAGCTGAGCATGGGTAGCTCAGGGAAATTTTGTATCCAGTTTATTTTCTTCCACTGAAGAAGGGTTTTTCATGTAATGTGAAACCCCTTCCTCACTCCTTTTTTTTGGCTTGCCCTTGTTTTGGAAGCAGTACAGAGGAGACAGTTCTGGCAGAAAAGACCATGGAATTCACTTATTTGCTGCTTCCGCCTCCCTCTTCCCCCCTTCTTTAAAGTAAATTCCATGGCAAATTAGAAATTATATATGGATTCCAGTATTTCTGAAAGTCAAAGTGAAACTTGGTGGCATTCTAAACTTCAGAGTAGCTTAAGAGCGACAAGATTTAAAAAACACAAGCCAGCACACCTGTGAGTTTACTGGAGCACAGTGATCTGTCTGCTCTTGTCCTCCTTTTATCTTGAATTTAGCTTTATAAAGCTTCATTTATGTGAACTGCATGGAAGCCAAGATATAAAGGGGCTTTTTGAAGAGTACTAAAAAGGAGAAAAAACTATTCAAGCAATGTTAAAGGAAAAAAATTAAGCATCACAAGAGCTTAAAGCTTAGTTTGTCATGGTTTTATAGAAAAGCAGTGCAGCATTTAGGGCAACACTTGTCATATATATATTTTAATAGTAAGGCCAGTGTAAAAAAAACAGACTGAAATACTCTGTTAGGCTCATCAAAGTTAACATTATTTCACATTTCTGTATTTTTTGCCTTTGTATTCATGGTAAGGTAAATAATTTTAATAAAAATTCCATATACTTATTAACACTGTGCATCTGCACTGACATTAAGCTATAGCTGGGCAGATGTGGTTGTATTTGTTACTTAAAGCACTTACACGATGACTCTCTTCATGTAAAATATAATGAGATTGTAATATTTATAAAATAAGAAAAGCTGCATTAAGTGAACACAGAGTGCAAATATTAGTTACTGGCAAAGAAAAGAGGAACACTTATGTTTTGAAGAGAGCACTTAGTCCCCTAATCTTTGAAATGCTAATTTAAGTCAATTAGAATTTTTATTATTATTGCAAAAGGACTTACACTGACATTTTAATAGCTTCAGAATTATAAACTAGTGAATCATTCCTGGTGATGGGATACAAGGCTGTCTCAACATGTGGCATTGCCAGGTATTTAAACAAAACTGGCATTTTCCATGCACTTTTTTCTTTATGATAGTCATAACTTGAAAGTTATATGCAAAACGTTTCCATTGTAATGTGCCAAATAATAAACCCCACAGCCATAAAACTTATCCTGCCAATTTCATTAGATCTATTTGTCATAAAAATAAAAGTACTTCTAAACAAGAAGATATTTAGAAATAGCAAAGTTCAGTTTTGTTCATCACTTGAAAATCTTTCCTAATTTTTATTTACTTTGCAATATGAGCTCTTTTTGATAAGAAAGATAAAAAATTTAAATAAAAGTATTATTTCAAGAGTTTTCTAACTCTATTTCACTGTAAGTTCTTGAAGTACTGGGTGGGATAAATCTAAACTAATAAATCTGAAGATCTAACTGAGGATATTTAGACTGGAATTTACCATTAGAATTAAAGCTTGATTTTATTAAGAATGCTGTGCATGTTGAATGTGATATTCCAACCAATTATCAGGTTGAGGCAAGCATTGCTAATACTGCTGACAAGTTATGCTATTACAGATGGGCTGTGCTTCCTATTGCATGCATTACACTGACACTATACTTTCTTTCCTTTCCTTTTCTCCTGTGCCATGCTTGCTGTGTAGCAAATGGAATCTCTTGCAGTAAGTTGAAGTTCTTTCATATTTTTTGTCCATCTGTGGATGGGCTAATACACCTCAATTCTACTGTTTTACTTCTGAGCATGTTTTCTTTTTTTGTTGTAGTTTTCCTATACAATACGTGGTTCTAAATGCAGTGACTAAAATAATTTACTAACGCATTGTGTTTTGTGAAATCAAAAAATACTGTGCCCAAATTCTGACACTCATATGCTGTTTCAAATGGTCATTTACATACATGTTTACAAACCAGTCTTTGAAGTGGATGTAATATGCTGGGGCAGGAAACATTTCTTGTGATTTTAAAACTAGTAGTTTTTCATTTGTCCCAGTGAAAAACTACAATTTATAGTTGGCAGTTACATTTCCAGTGGACTTTATGTATACGTTGATAAACAGTGTCACCACTATTGGTTGCTAATACTTACTCAGAAAGAACAAAAATTGAGTTGCTTGATACAGTAACTAAATACTGAATCAAACTAGAACCGTTAGTTTGACCTTGATTTGTTTTCATTCAGGTTAGCAGCCAGAAGGGTGAAACTGAATTATTGTTCTCCAAGGACTAAAAAAAATTGCTACATGCCAAGCTATCATGATATCAAGCTATCGTGGTTGTTTTTTTTTTAATGATGTTATGCTTGTTTTCAATTAATTATTAACTCCCTGACAGCTCCAACTATATGTGTATGTAACTGCAATGTAGTGTTGCCAGGTGTCCAAAATTTGAATAGAGTGAATTTGATCCCTGCTGGCGAACCTGAGGCTGTGTCCCTGCTTGCAAGCTGACCAGGACCAGGGAGGACAGGGAGGAAGCGAGTGTCCCTGGGCTGGTGCTCGCTCGGGTGAACAGTCAGCATCTTCCCTGGCTGGGCCACCAGCCAGCCCCTGACATGCCTGAGCATGGTTTGAGAGAAGACAGAAGCCAGAGACATCTCCAGGAGGCTGGATCTAAGCAGTCAGTCTTTATTTTAGGAAGAGAATGGTTAGCCACACAATTGCGAATCTGTGCCCTTGGTTACAGAGAACGGCTCCTGGGCAGGTTTATTTCACTGGCAGTGTTACTCATGCCCTAGCTCTTTGTTCTGATGGGCTTTGTCCCTGTCCACAAGTCAGTTCTGCCCTAGCACATCTGCTCCCCACCATGGCTCTGCTGGGTCTTCTGTCTGCATTTGTGGGTCCTTGCTGTCATATCCAGTCTGGTGGGATCATAGAATGGTTTGAGTTGGAAGGCACCTTAAAGATCATATAGTTCCAATCCCCCTGCCATAGGCAGGGACACCTTCCACAATACCAGGTTGCTGAAAACTTCATCCAACCTGGTCTTGAACACTTACAGGGGTAGGACATCCACAGCTTCTCTGGGCAATCTGTTCCAGTGCCTCACTACTTTCAGCATAAAGAAATTCTTCCTAACACCTAATCTAAATCTCTCCTCTTCTTGTTTAAACCTATTGCCTCTTGTCCTACCACAATCTGCCTTTGTAAAAAGTTGCTCTCCATGTTTTTTGTATGCCCCTTTAAGTACTGGAAGGTTATTATAAGATCTTCCTGGAGCCTTCTCTTATCCAGGCTAAACTCTCTCAGCCTGTCTTCACAGGAGAGGTGCTCCTGATTCTGCCCAGGATGTGGTTTGTCTTCTGGGCTGTAGGCACACTCTGCTTGCTCATGTTCAGCTCTTCATCCATGAGAACTCCACAGGGCTGCTCTCAATGAGTTCCTCTCCCAGTCTGTGCTCATGTTTGGTATTGCCCCAGCGCAGGTGCAGCCCTTGCACTTGGACTTGTTGAACCTCATTAGGTTCTCATGGAACCACTTCTCAAGTCTGTCCATGTCCTTCTGGATGGCGTCCCATCCTTCTGTATCATCTGTAAACTTGCTGAAGGACTCCTCCTTGCTGAAATTCCTCCTTTCTGTTGGGGACAGGAGCACTCCAATGCTGCCCAGCAGTGACAGACATTAAATATAACAACGCAGACATCAGATCCAGAATGACACGGAGCTCAGACTGGGCAAACTTACAGTGCTCAGCTCTGCTGCTGTGGTGGTGCTGAGATACGAGCAGCCTGGCCTTCAGCAGGACAAACCCTGCTAGGCTGACACCTGCTGGCTTAGATTATCCTCCTGCTCCCACTTTCCTCCCTTTAGAAGGAGAATAGCTCTGCCTTATCTTGGCAGTGCCCTTGGCTGTCTGTTCATAGATGGCTACTTGGTGTCCACCTCACCCTGATGAACAAAGATGAAATTTGCTTTTGACCTTAGCCCCTCAGCCTTGTGAGGCTGGTACAGAAATTTGGGGAACTGGAAGGCTAAGCTGTAGTTCTAATTCTGGCCTGTTAATAAAGAATGTGGCACTTAAATGTTGAACCATATGTAAATAGAATTCTTCCGTCAAATTAACATTTATAATGTATTTTTTATTAGTGTTTGTGCTGATACTTGCACAGTCCCAAATTCAGCAAAGACCTGCAGCATGTGCAGGTAACTAAGTATGTATGAAGTGCTTTAAAGAAGCACAAATGAATAGCTTCTTCTTTTCTGCCAATTTTGGCATGAAACTCTGCTTTAGTTCCTCCAAACAGATGGAAATATCACTGAGCCCACCCTTCTTCACGGTCTCTTTCACAGTAGGCAAATCAAATACAGTTGGAAGTCTGTAATGCTTTCCTGCCAAAGGGTCACTACAAGGTCAGGACTTGTACTTGCAGGATTTTCACTTTTTATATAATCAGCCAAAGATTAAATGTTCCTCCCTTCTTCACCATGATCCAGCTGTGGAACTACAAGATTCCCCTCCTGTTAGACACAAGAATACCAGGAACCATAAGCATATTAACCTAACCTCTCTGGCAGCCATGCCCATCACCCATTATTTCAATGTGTCTGGCATCTTTTATGTCATGCTGCACTTCACACTGGGAGAAACAAGGGAATATCCATAGAGCAGTATCTACTCAATCTAGGAGAATACTTCACAGAAGTCAAATATCCTCTTACACATTAAACTCCATCCATCTGTTGTATAGTTTCTTTAAGACGGTGGAAAATCCATGAGCAGTGTTTTAAGTTCCAGGGCTGGCATTTCCTCCTTCTCGCTCCTAGATGGATTTATCACCTCTGTTTCTCTGTCCTCAGAGGAGCAGGCAGGAGCTTTGATTATCTTGGACAACTGTATCACAGCTTCTCTTAGATTTCCATCCCTTACAAGAGCCCTTCGATCATATCTAAAATTCAGGAGTTTCATGTTCTGTGCAGGAAAGTCCTTCCCCCATATTCTGCCTCTGCTTTCCAGCTGCAAACTGGAGACAGTGAAGCTAACCAAAACAGAATGTTTTGAGGCTGATGCTGACATGTGCTACGTAAGAGCTAGCCATCATAATTTTATTTTCAATGTCATATATGACTTAGCTGCAGAAGAAAAATCATTACTTGTTTTCTGAAATAGTATATGATCAGTATACAGTAAAATAATGTTTTTGAGAACAAACTATCTTAATGTATTTTGTTAGTTATCAAAAATTATCTAAACTCACTAATATTTATTAATTATTTCTTCTCCTACAAATTTTTCCTTAGCAATTGGAACTCTGTCAGAGGTTGTATAAACTGCACTTCCAGCTGCTGTTGCTTTTTCAGTCCTACTGTAAACTTATTGGACAAGTGCACGAAGTGAGTTCCATGCCAGAGGTATGTAACAAACTACAAAGTCCTATACTAAAACTAAAAAGTCCTACACTCTGTTTTCATGTTCTTATTTTTTCTTTCTATGGACTCAACAGCACAGATCACACTATTTCACCCTGACTATTAATCTGCAGTCATACATAATCAACTAAATACCTTAATGTCCTGAATTGTTAATTCTGTAATGTTTACAAGCCTTTTTCTTTAAATATTTTTGACATGGCACACTCTCACCTTTGACCCAAACAGCTTTTTGTTTTTAGATAAATCCATGTATCTTATTTAAAAAAAACTTCACAAGAACAGTACAGTTAGTCAAGTTTATTTTCAGCAGTAGCTCAAAATATATAATACTTTGAAACATCTTTGAGGTGATTGCTTTAATCTGAATGATTGTCATTTAAGGAAAGATTTAACTTACCCTTCCATGTGTATTTTTCCCCCAGTAAGGAGAAATTAGTATATATTTTAAACTATTGAGGAGAAGTTGTTGTACTCTGCTTTGTAAAATAAAATTTGAAGTTATTACATGTATTTTACAACATATTCTAGTAGTTTAGAGATGGCCTATAAATGGAAACTGTTTTATCAGATGTGCTGTTGGAGTAGAAGGAGTTTGAATATTTATTGTATCTTAAGGATACAATAAATTGTATATTGGGAAGGCTGGCTCAATATGACTGGGCTGTTCCCTTTTAAGAGAAGACAGGACAATAGGCATCTATTACTACTAGAGCAGTCTACCTTTTAGAAATATTTTGTGTTCCTTGTAATTGATCTCTGTAACTGTATTTCACAGTTATAACTTTGTTAAATTGTTAGAAATAATGCAGCCTGTGGAACTGGGAAACAATTGTAGAAAGAAGAGCTATTTCACCATGACATTTGCATATTTTGCTGGATCCATAAACAATTACTTGAAGGAAATTCCATTGTTAGTTCATGTGACAGTGGTTTTTTTTAGCATGTAGGAGCATGAAAAAGTAGATCCTTGGAAATTATTAACTTACTAATAATTTATGGATCTTGTGCCATATTAACTTTTCAGCCTGAGAAAGGGTTATACAATTCCTGTCCATCTGTTCATCATGTCAAATGCTGTGTTTTGTAAATGAATATCAACATCTTGGTAGGAGAGGTACACGTTTGCTTCAGCTCTTCCACTATGATGTGAAGAAGGTAGCAAGGGTGAAAAATAAAAGCTTGTTTAGATATGTTCCTGCATTTTAGCAAGCCAAAACTACAGCATAATATTAAAGGATGCACAGAGGTAAAAAGAACCCTTTTCATTTGCTTTTTCTCTATATTGTACAGAGATCAAGAGATGTCCTTGTATTAAATTGGGGTCTTTTACATAATATGTACATCCAATGTAGTAGTAAGGACAAACTTGAAGTACCTGCTCCACGAAAATACCCATCTCTCATTTTTCTCATTGGAACAGCTGTTAAATATGTCAAGAGAGCTGAGTGAGCTGAAGAAGAATCTGAAGGATGCTACCGCTGCAATCGCAGCTGAGCCTCTGACAACAGAATCTGAGCCCACATTCAACTCTACTGAAGCAGCTATTCAGTCCATGCTGGAGTGTTTGAAAAACAATGAACTTGTTAAAGCCGTCAGACAAATAAGAGAGTGCAGGCAAGTTTTGCTACATGGTTCACATTGGACTTTCATGTTATTAGAAAAGTATGCATTTATTATCTTCCCAATGAAATGTAATGCACAGGATCAGCATAATTAATAATTGTTTCAACAAGGTACATGGGGGCATTGATACTGACTTTTGGAGAGGTGTGCCACAAGTAACTATCAAACATATGCTTGCAACAATTAAGATGTTAAATTACATTCTGCAGATCAAAGCCCTGTGAGGCTCTTAAGAATGTTTTATTGAGTTAATTCCTTACAGGTGCATGTCATTGGCAAGAGCTAACATTCACCCAGTTTCACTTACACCTATTTGAATGGGCTTTCTTAAGCATTTTTTGTAGATAATGGAAATTGCACTTTTATGTATTCAGTGTCTGATACCAGAATATGAGTAACAAATGAGTGGTGTAAAGCAGTGAGTTGCTTTAAGCTTATAAGCGTGGCAAGTCCATTCTTCTTTTAGAGATCTCTGTCCCATAGCTTCTGTCTGTGCTAATAAACCCATAATTAAATACCTGCTCTTTTCCTGTTTCATTGCAGGATTTTGTGGCCTAATGATATCTTTGGAAGCAGCTCTGATGATGAAGTCCAGACGCTACTGAATATTTACTTCCGCCACCAAACCCTAGGTCAGACAGGCACCTATGCACTGGTGGGCTCCAACCAGAGCCTGACTGAGATCTGCACCAAACTGATGGAACTGAACATCGAGATCCGCGACATGATTCGCAGAGCCCAGAGCTACCGGGTCATCAACACTTTTCTTCCAGACTCCAGCGTTTCCGGCACAAGTCTCTGACAGGACCCTTGGGCCCCCTTTCAAGCTGGGAGTGCTGCCCTGTGGGAGTGAGGTGGCTCGATGTCTTCTCAGCCTTACAAAGGTTTGGTCAAACTGTACTCACGCTTGTTACATTTAGGATTTCCTCTAAAAAGCGATGGGCTGAACTTCAAACACGTAGCAATACTGTAAGGACAGAGGTAGCATAGAGAACCTGGGACAACATCCTTTGTTCTGTGTTGCACAAAACCCAGTTAGCATTTCACTGAGCAACTGCAACTCACTACTGAAGAAGTGACTTCCATTGCATACCAAAGCCTACTACACTGAACAATACTTCCTTTATAGCAAATTAATTTTCAGTTGGCAAAAGTGCAATGTTTCCTTCACAAAATAGTATTTTTTGTTAAAAAAGACCTTGTACATTTTTTTCCTTGTTTTTTTTTTCTCTTATTTAGCTGAGTGAAAGATGGGCAGAATGAAGCTGGCCACGGAATCTCACAAACTTGTTGGTCAAAAGCTGAGAGCCTGTGTATATGAAACAAACTGTAAACAGACTATAATTTAATGTACACTGTAATTTGAATATGATTACTGTATCTTAAAAGAATGAGCTGCTATGGAGTACATTTCCTAATGTTACTAGGCTACTGTCTCTGAAGGTACTGGATCATATTGCAGAGGTCTGTTCTTAGACCCCCCCAAGGATCATGAAAGGTCGTGGTAGATTTTCTTTTTTTTTTTTTTTTTTTTAATTAAGGACCTTGGCTGCTTTTTACTAGAGGTTTGCTTTTATGAATATATTTATACTATTAAAGGATGGTTGATCTAATTTAACTTGCCATTTTGTAGGAGAAAGTCCCATCACAGAGTCAAATTTTTGAATGGTTAAGCATGCATATTTTTATTTAATATAAAATTTGACTATAAAAAGTAAAAATATTAACGTGAAATGCAAGTTCTCATGTTAAGTTCCTTCAAAGAGATGTCTTATTTTATTTGTAATGTATATATGTCATAACTATATGGTTTTTTCCTTACATTTAACTGCTGTCCAGTGTTAAATGTATGCATGTAAATCTGTTGCACATCTGAGACACTTTTATTCTGACAACTATGTAACTTATTCACGCTGTAAATACACTTAACCGTTTTTGTGAAGCAACTCTGAAATTTGGATTAGTACATCCATTTAACTAAAGTATAAAAGTCATATATAGTCACAACATACTACATGCTTGTTGTGAAAATTGTGTTCTTGTCTGAATCAGTACTGTTGCACATGGTATCCATGATCAGCAGCCCCCCAAAAGATACTTGGCTCCTAGTTTATGCTGAAACCATTCATAGAAATTAGTGAGAAATGTGACTGCAGCCTACACCAAAAAATCCTTACAACTCAGTGTGGAAGACAACAACAGCAAAAATAGTTTCTTTGGTTTTTTTCACAGTCAGGTCTTCCACTGACAGTGAAAACCACCAAACTTCCTTCTACTCTAAGGAGTATTTTTTACACTGTCACAGATACTGCCAGTCAAAAGTCTTCTTCTGGCAGATAGTCTTTGATTACCAAGCAGCTGTGTTTTCTTTTATACATACAGTTGACAGAGGCAGGGGGAAGAAGACATATTTGCATTTAGACCAGACTGTATGCTCCAGAATATTTGCATCTTCCACCCTAGTTCAGTTTGAGTGACTGAAGGAAAAACTTGCTATTGTAGCTTGAATCTTAGCATTCCCTGGAGACTTTAAAACTAAGTCTGCTATCTTTAGAAAATCAAATAGATTGCTTCCCTACAGATACACTCTCCTCTTTCATCCAAGGAAGATGAAACAAAGGGGTATCAAACTAGTGCAAACATTTATTGAACAATATTTACAGCATACATACAGTGAAATTACATACTTTAAGTTACTACACTTTACAACAATACCGAAGTCTTCATCCATTATTCAATGCCAGGTCAAAAGCCTTAAATCAAAACATTGCAAGACAAAGTGCAAATGACAAAACAGAAGAGGGCACACGGATCAGACAATGTATTTGAAGCTGTAAGTGCTATCACAGGACAGCCTTTTGCCTCTGCAGCGGCCACAGAGTTCTTGGCGGTGAGGTCTCTTCAGATCAATGTGTCTCTTCCTCTGAGGGCAAGAACAACGAGTCTTGGAACAGATCTTAAGAAACAAAGACCTGTTAGTAGTAGTAGATCAAAGAAGATGCACTTCATGTAAGACAAACATTTGGTTTTGCTCAATCATACAACACATTGGGGCTGATACATTTAAGAGCTCTTGTGGATTTAAGGTGTAAGAGCTTTCTCACCTAGAAGCACAAAACCCTACCATACATGTAACAAGCCATAATGCTGTATGAAAATGGTTTATGTAAGCCACCCATTGGAGAAGGGAGGCCTAACACAAGATACACTTCTCAAAGAACTTCCTAGTATTTCAATGAAATAAAGTTTTCTTCCCAATAAAGTCAGTATCAAATTCAACAATACTATCAGTGCATGTGATAACATCTGACAGTCTTCATGGAGTACAGTTAACTTACCTGGCACTGGATTGCTTCCACTCGATAGGGATTGAAGCTCTTTTGGCATTTGCGACAGAGCTGCTTGAAGTACACCTGAAAAAAAGGCAAGTTCTGTTAGTATAGAGACTTATTCAAGGTGTTCTGTACAGGTACCTAAATTTGTGCCAAAACATCTGATTTGTCAGAGATTTTATGCCATTCTTACAAGTCTCAGGAGAAAAGAAATTACTTGTTAACTACCTTGTTGCTTCCAGAAATGCACCACACGTAAGCACTCTCCCATCGGGTCTTGCAGTCTTTGCAGTGGAAATACCCATACTTCTGCTCCAAGAACTGCAGAGACAGAGTTCACTGAGCATCCTCCAGCAGCCCAAGAACAACCCGTCCAGCTCCCTCATACTACTCCCCAAGGAAGGTGTGACACTTGAAAAGGTTGCCCAGGAGGCCATATGGAAATATTTGAAGCCGTACTGAATGGAGCTCTGAGGAACGTGGTCTAGCGGGTGGCATCCCTACCCATGGTTGCAACTAGATGATCTTAAAGTCCCTTCCAACCCAAACCATTCTGCCATGCTTTGGTCCGCACGTGTGGGTTTTCACAGGCAGAAGGCTCTGGATGAGACAGAGCCAGCCCGGGGCAGGACAGGGAGCACCGCGCTGCTCATGAGGTGATTCTGGCCGCCCTGCTAGAGGGTTCGCCCCCCGCCCTATCCCGGCGCACCTGGAAGGCAGCTCTCTGCCTGGGAGCCGCGGGCTCCTCCCNACCTGCACCGCCGCCTCCTTCGTGCTGACCCGCCGCGGCCGCGGCGTCAGCGCCGGGCTCACCTGCGACAGCAGCGCCTGGAGCTGCGCCCGCCGGTAGCTGTCCAGGTAGTCGGAGGGCAGCGGCGTGAAGGGCCCCCCGAGGAAGGGGCTGATGCCGCCGCCCTTGCTCTGCTTCCAGCTGGGCTGCTTGGCCGCAGCGTCCCAGCCGCGGCCGAGCGCGGGGCTGCTCCTGAAGTTCTGGTACGCGCTGAAGGGGGAACAGACAAAGCTGTCCATGATTATCGCCGCTGAAGGGTCAGCCCTACCCCTGCCCCTGCCCCGCTTTTATATCTTACCTGGCCAGCTAATGGTTGCCAATTGATGGGGAAAGTGGGGTCAGCTGCGGAGGGCTGATGGCAAGGGAAAGCCTTCTCTGGCAATCTAGTGATGAAGAGATGGCATTCAGCTGGCAGAACCACGGCCTGCCTGCTCACAGTTCCTTCCTTCGACTTTAAAGAAGGAAAAGGGGGGTTGGGAAACTAACAAAGTCCCTATAATCTGAGTGTCCCCCGGAGAGCTGAGCAAAGCATTCAGGCAGTTACATCTCTGAAAAGAAGTCTTTACTGGTAAATAAAGAAGTCTTTAAAAGGTCAGAGCATCCCCATTGTTCCATTACTTGGGGATTACCTAGATTACCTACCTGGAACTTTTTCTGTCAGCTGCTTTAGGAAAAGATGGAATGTACTTGTGTGTACAAACTGAAATAAGGGAAAGCAGTGGCTTAATACCTGTGTAATGAAATAAGTGTTAGTAATGTAAGCAAGTAATAAAAGCATGTGCATGTTAGACTAATAGCCCTTCCACAATTACATCACTTTAGTTCAGTTTTAAGGTAATATACTTAAAATTATGCAAATCAATTATCCAAACTGTGTATGTAAGCCTTTAGAGACTGGACAACCCTTAAATCCTTTGAACTGCTGTGATGTGAAATCCTTTCTTTGTGTGACTCATCATCTTTATAAATGTGTTGCTTTTATAAAATTCAATGGGCCAGCAAGAGAGAGGCTAGAGAAGACCTGATAGGGATAGTGTCTTTAAGTGTTCACAGTGTATCTGACACTTTCAAGTGGCTGAGATAAATCAATAAGAAACAGCATTTTTACAGGGCAAAAAGAGGTTAAGATTCAGAAAATATATTCATCATAATTAAAAGAAGCATGTTTCAAGGCTCCACATTGTGTTTGGGTTTTCAAAGCACTGTTGGTATCAACTCAGAGCAAAAATAAGGTATTGAGATAGCCAAGTTAAAACTTAATGACTACAGTGAGGCTGCAAAAAGAATAAGTTTTCAAGGTGCATTGGGAATGGGGATGGAAATCAAATTGGAAACTACATGCTATGATTTAAACCAATAGTTTGAGTTCCTCTAAAATGCTTTGGGAAGAAAGTTACTGCAGTTCCCCAGAATAATGCAGTGTTAGAAGTTAAAGTTTCTTGAAAGGATGAGGGATATGGAAAATTATTGTACGAGAAACTGATGCAAGGGACAGATGACTAAGCAGGTGAATGTGATAAGACTGTGCAATGTGAGGACTGGCATGGAGAGGTAGCAAGAAACCACTTTATGGCAGAAGAATAGATTAACATCCCACTAAAATGAAGATGGTAAGCTCAAAGTTGGTGTTGGAGAGNGAAAAGGGGGGTTGGGAAACTAACAAAGTCCCTATAATCTGAGTGTCCCCCGGAGAGCTGAGCAAAGCATTCAGGCAGTTACATCTCTGAAAAGAAGTCTTTACTGGTAAATAAAGAAGTCTTTAAAAGGTCAGAGCATCCCCATTGTTCCATTACTTGGGGATTACCTAGATTACCTACCTGGAACTTTTTCTGTCAGCTGCTTTAGGAAAAGATGGAATGTACTTGTGTGTACAAACTGAAATAAGGGAAAGCAGTGGCTTAATACCTGTGTAATGAAATAAGTGTTAGTAATGTAAGCAAGTAATAAAAGCATGTGCATGTTAGACTAATAGCCCTTCCACAATTACATCACTTTAGTTCAGTTTTAAGGTAATATACTTAAAATTATGCAAATCAATTATCCAAACTGTGTATGTAAGCCTTTAGAGACTGGACAACCCTTAAATCCTTTGAACTGCTGTGATGTGAAATCCTTTCTTTGTGTGACTCATCATCTTTATAAATGTGTTGCTTTTATAAAATTCAATGGGCCAGCAAGAGAGAGGCTAGAGAAGACCTGATAGGGATAGTGTCTTTAAGTGTTCACAGTGTATCTGACACTTTCAAGTGGCTGAGATAAATCAATAAGAAACAGCATTTTTACAGGGCAAAAAGAGGTTAAGATTCAGAAAATATATTCATCATAATTAAAAGAAGCATGTTTCAAGGCTCCACATTGTGTTTGGGTTTTCAAAGCACTGTTGGTATCAACTCAGAGCAAAAATAAGGTATTGAGATAGCCAAGTTAAAACTTAATGACTACAGTGAGGCTGCAAAAAGAATAAGTTTTCAAGGTGCATTGGGAATGGGGATGGAAATCAAATTGGAAACTACATGCTATGATTTAAACCAATAGTTTGAGTTCCTCTAAAATGCTTTGGGAAGAAAGTTACTGCAGTTCCCCAGAATAATGCAGTGTTAGAAGTTAAAGTTTCTTGAAAGGATGAGGGATATGGAAAATTATTGTACGAGAAACTGATGCAAGGGACAGATGACTAAGCAGGTGAATGTGATAAGACTGTGCAATGTGAGGACTGGCATGGAGAGGTAGCAAGAAACCACTTTATGGCAGAAGAATAGATTAACATCCCACTAAAATGAAGATGGTAAGCTCAAAGTTGGTGTTGGAGAGTGCTCCACTCATCTTGAAATTGTTCTATCGCCAAAGCCAAGAATTTAATCAAGTGACAAGGCAGGAGTGGACACGTATGTGGAGGATAGTAACATTCTCTTTATTGGAACGTCAACAACCATTTCACGTGTCGATGCCTACAAAACCACCTGAGAAGGAGAGGCTGAGGCGTGCCCAGGCCGTGGCTCTCGCTGCCGGCCCTGCCGCCGGGAGCCTTCCAGGGCCTTTCCCCGGCAGGTCGGTGTCAGCGGCTGTTGCCCAGCAACGCGGGGCCCGTCAGACGTGGGTGTGCTCATCCCCCTGAGCGGGGCTGCTGGCGGCCAGTCGGCTCAGGGCACGCTGCCTTTCCGTGCTGCGCGGAGCCAGCCACGGGGGCACGGCCCTTGCGGCGGGCACCACGCATTCTGCGGCCGCCACGCCGCGCCCCGTACCGCGGAGGCGGGGCGAGTTCGCCGCGTCCTTGCCGGGAGGTGGGAGCGGCGGAGGGCGGGAGCGGCGGATGCTCNGGGGGTCGCTCCCTCTCCTGACAGCCCGCCGGGGCTGTGCAGTGCCCGGGCGCGGGGAAGGGCGGCTCGGGGCTGTGACCCCGCGGTGACCCGGCGGGGCTGCACAGGCCGCGCTCCGTGCCTGGTCAGAGCCCGGGAGGAGCTTCCCCTCACGGGAAGCAACGCGGACTGGTCAAATCGCGCTTTTAAAAATGTGCTTCTGAGGCAGTGTTAAGTTCCTCGGTATTCTGTCTTAATGCAGTCCGTACCCTATTTTAAAGCGCCCGTTTTTCCCATGGTTTTGGTAAGGCAACGTGTATAACGCGGCCATCGTGAGGGGAAATGGCTTTTACTGTGACAGGCATAAACGTGTTAAACGTGAAGTGTCACTATGGGCTTATTTATATTTATACATGTTTTTTGATAGAACTGTGAAACTGACATTGTCTTCTCCACTTGAAAGCAACTTTGAAGCCAATTCTTGACATGTAAGTTGTGATGGTTGTAAGAGTATGTATGTGGTAGTACATATTCCATCCTAACCTGTTGTAGTGAGTGTGGGGTTTTGATTTGTGTTTGAAATACCTCAGAAGTGTTCTGCCCATTCCATCTTGATTTCCTCCTGTGTTTGCTGAGTGTTTTCATTATATATTCCCCTATATAATCCCTTGTCTGTTTTCCCAACACATGTGTTCATGGTTGTGGTGTTTGGATGCTCACATCACAGTCGAAGCTAAACTAGCTGGGCTGTGGCATACCACAAAATGCAGGAAAGCAGGCCTAAGACATTCAAACAGCAGCGTATGAAAGTACTTTCTTATTTCTTCTCAGGCTTTTCAACTGTTCCAGTAATGTAATGGATAAGAAAATGGCTTGCAAACCTGTGGAAAGACCAACTTTCTTTGAAATATTTAAGGCACACTGCAGTGAATCAGGTACACCTCATGTAAAGTAAATAATTCTTGTTAGAATTGCTTTCTGGGCACCAATATTTTATACACACATTTGCTGTATGTTCCACAGGAAAGCTTTAAGTAAGTTGTTAGCTGCTGTTCTTGCCCTGAACGTGTATTTCCTAATACCTAGATTTCTTCAAATTTTTATTTGTAGTTTTTTTCCACTTTTTGTCAGCATACATCATCATAACTTGCTTATTTATAGTTACATACCCACATGCAGACCAGGCTTAGTCTTTTGCTAAAGGTACCTGTATTAGTTAGTAATTTTAAAAAGAACCTATTTAACTTGCCATTCTGACCAAAACAAGAGAGGCTCTAAAAGCCAGAGTATACTTGTAATTTTAAACAAACTGGATGTTTTTCTGGTCCTTTGGTTATTTTGTTAAGGGTCTGAGAATTTGGGCAGACATCCCTTTGTATTTTGTGGTAATCAGAGTTCAGAGCCATCTAGAAACAAACAAACCAGAAGTATGGCAGTGAAAGGAGCAATGTGTTTTGCTGTTAGTATTTAAATGCCTGGTGTATTTTCACATCCTCCATGGAGAAACCTTTTTCCTTTTCATGGGGTTTTCTGTATGTTTTCCTTTGTAGATTTAGGGCCTATCAGTCTTCATTGGTTTGAAGAACTCACCGCAGAAGCACCCCCTTATGAGCCCAAATCCTTTGGAGAGGTTGATGGGCCCTCTGGCTGGCTTGATCAAACAGCTTTTAAAACTCCAAGGACTAAACCCTCTGCATACAGTCAGCTGGCATCAACCCCACTGCTCTTCAAAGAACAAAATGCAGTATTGCCACCTTGTTCTTCCCCTGAAAAAGAGCCAGATCAGAAAAAAATAGGAGCAAGTGAGTAACTTTTTTTTTTTTAACCTCTTGTTGCTGCTGCTGATCATTCATATAATGGATAATGCTAGTGCAGGAATTGTGTGCCTAAAAAGCTTATTTTAGAAGTCTTCTGAAAATCATCCATGAAAATGCAGAATTACTTTTAATAGTGAATTCAGCTTGAGATAAACTGGTAATATATAAGCAAAATTCCTCTGTATAAAAGATACTGTTGTGGTCCAAACATTCTAAATACTGTTAATATGAGGGGATATGAACTTGTTAGTATAACCTGTTGACTGCAAATCAGAGTAATTTTTTTCTAGCAGTCTCATTTTTGTTTTATGCAAAAGTTTTGAAGCTTTTTAAGGGGGAGAATCATCTTTATCATGGCAAAGTGTGAGGCAATCTGTAGGACAGTCCTTAACCTTTCTTGGAAAGTTTTAGAAACCATCTCTTGGAGTTACTAAAATTGTAAGTTATGGAAAAAATTACATTTTTCCATTTGGAGAAAAAAGGTACTTCTCATACGTTATTTCCAAATCCCAAGTACATTATGGGAATACATGTCAACCTGCTCCTTTCTGAGGTAGCCACTCTCCTTGGACAGCAAGAAGAATCTTTTCTGTGGAGAATGTATGCAAGATTGTATGTAAGAATCTCTTCTGTAGAAGAGTACTTAACCACATTCCTGACATATGTGATTGGTACATCTGCTGTGTCTGTGTCCTTCTGATAAGCTTTTCTAACCAGGTTACAGACAAACTGACAAGACTCCCTTTATTACCAGAATTGTTTTTAGATCCTGAGCAAATTCTGAGAAGGGTTAGAGCCATGCTGCAGTTCAAGTATACTTTATAACACTACTTCCATGGAATATTGTAACTCTCTGTTTTTCTGGAGTTAGCTGTTGAACATGTTTCTTCTTAAATGTAGCTATTTGTGTTTTACAGTGCTAAGTCCCTATAGAATTCTTGGTGCCAGGAATTTCATTTGGCAATTTCATAAATGGCAAAGAAAGGAACCTTATGATTGTTTATTTCAAAATGGTCAGTTTTGCTCTGCATATGTGCAAGGTTCACACGTGACTGCCTGAAATATTCTGTTTTCTTAGAGCCAAATGGCTCTTGTGAAAACAGGAGCCTGAATAGGAGCGGATTGGTACCTTGGTGTGGTACTGGGATGCACCTGTGCTGTGCATATGAACTCAGGAACTCAGAAGCAGAAAGAAATGCACAAACTGAAGTGTAATTTCTGATACTAAGTTTATTTGTAAACTTCAGAGTGGAAATTCCTTTCAGTAGATGATTGTCCATGTAAGGATCTCAGTGTTCAGAGGATTCTGCTGCTTTGGTGGGGGCACTCTCTTTTGCCTGGAGATGCTTTGCAAATAAATAGATGCTGCTGACAGTGATAGTGACTACAACAACAGCTCTGGAAATTGTTGCTTTTTGCTGCTTATTTGAATCAATAAGTGTATGACTTAGTAAATTTGAGGGGAAGCTGCACAAACCTGTGTTTGCATGTATTGTATTTTTGCTAAGAATAACTTCTGCAGAGACAAGAAATGCACAGTGCAATACATTAAAGGGAAATGGAATACATGACTTGATTAATACCAAGTGAATTAAGTGACATAACGAGGGGTCTCCTTGGCTGTGCATTTGAAACATGTTTAGCATTGTTTGGATATAAAATTTGAACACATTTAAAATACTAGAAGAGAAATTAGGATTGGAGGTTTTGGGTTTGTTTTTGTTGTTGGGTTTTTGGTTGTTTTTTGTTTGTTTATTGTTTTGTTTGATTTGGAGTTTTTTTGAAAGCTTGGCTTTAAACTTCAAAATTGACACATTAGTTACCTGGAATTATGCAAAGTTCTGCTGATTATTTTATTCTATATTCTAGATAGAGAGAATTTGATAAGCCCAAGTAACACAAGAAGAAAAACAGACCAAGAAAATGAAATATTTGCTTCTCCTCCTGGTACCTTCCACAACTGCCTCACTGCTAGGTATGCTAAATATGTCAAAACAAATAGAAAATAAACTGGACCTTAAGCAAAAAGCAATATTTAACCCACCATATTTGACTGTTGAACTTTAGGAGCAGTGAATAATCTTGTATGTCTGATGTTTATGATGTTTACTTGTAGGTTTCTAAGTGAGTTGAAAATAAAACACTAGCTGAATTTGAAAATAGTCTTGCTTTCAGGGGCTCTTTCTTCCTATTTTTCTGCTCTTTCACAGCTGGAATACATAATCTTTTAACATTATTTCAGCTTTCCAAGTCCAAACATCCAAAGAAAGAGTAGCAGTGACGTATCACGTGTTCTCAAGTAGTAAAGCTATTTGTAATATTTACTGAGGGTTGTTTTAATAATAGCCTTGATTTTGACACTTAAATGTCTGTATTTCAGATAAATTTTATCGAAGTACTCATGTTGATTATAAGAAGAGTTAAGCTAGTTATTTAATTGCAATCAGTTAAGCCAATTTCCCTAGTTTCATACAGCATACTATAAAATTTGTGTCTACATTGAAATTTATTACTTATCAGAAAAATTATCACTGAAAATTTAAATATTTCTTGAAAGAAATATTTTACAGTTTATAGTAGACTTATGGTAATGTTTCAAATATTGACTGATGGTTAGGAGGAATCTGTTATTTTATCTAGTCAGGGAAGTAACTATGGTACAAAGAAAAGAAATAATGGAGATGGTAATATATGTAATGTCGTAAATATTCAATTATTTTAAGAAATTGAGACGTGAAATTAATATTTTGGTTTTAATTTTGTTTTGCAGTCCAGCTATTTTAAGGAATACTTACAGAACACCACAGAGAAATAATATTGCTGGTTTGTATTTTCACCTTTTGGTTCTACAAGATATTTTACATCTTTAGATAAAAATCCTCATTTTTTAGTTACTGTTTAATGTAATTTTTACATCATGTTTTTTAGGACCATATGGAAGCTTGTTTTGCACACCAAAACTTTTGGAGGTACAGATTTTGTTCATGCATTTTGTTTCCTTTTCACGAGCTGTACATTTAGAATTTGGCATAGAATTTATATATATGATTGTTAAATGTATTTCTAGGTCAGAACTCCAAAATGTATTTCTGAAAGCCTGGGAGCAGAAGTGGATCCAGATATGTCCTGGTCAAGTTCTTTAGCCACACCTCCTACCCTTGGTGAAACAGTGATAATAGGTATTTCTAAAAATGAGCAATTGCTAAGGGTTTAAAACTTCTGGGTTCAGCACTGGAAGTTTACTCAGTATGAACTGTTTGTTTTTTTTAATTAAAAAAAGGGCAAAATTCTTACAGTGATTATTAAGGGGTGCCTTTAGATAATGCAGCCCTAAACAGAAAGCTTTTCAGAAGTGTTTTTCCTTTGACTGAGGGGTTAGGGAATATAAATTCAGAAATAACATAGCAAAGCACAGAAAGAGAATTAGGTATGTTTGGTTTGCTGTATGATAAAACTAGAAACCATTGGGCTAAGTTAAATGGGTTTGTTTATGAGGTGTAAGAAGGTGGCCTGCTGGGTAAACGTCCTGCACCAGTGTTGTCTTTTTAACCACTTTCACTGTGCTTGCCATCGTATCAGTCCAGTGAGATGGGTGGATACTCATGGATACTCATCCAATTTAAGACCTGAGCTCCTGAGGGTTCATATTCCCTGGGTTGTTTGGATCGGGCAATTCCTGGAGTTCATTTACTGCATAGCTTCACAAACAGCTGTGTCAGCAGAGCTGTGAATGAGGATGAGTGGGTGATAATTGCTGCAGTGTAATCAACAGTGATGATAAACATCAAGCCTCAACCTAAGATGCTGGTGAAAGTGAGATTTTATTAGCATAAGATAAGCAAAATGAAATTTGACTGTGTGATTTGTTGATGAAAATTCTTGAGAAAATGGGACGGCCTGGATGTGTCTCCTTAGCTTCTGATATTGCTCTTTTTCATGTTGTTAAACTACCACTGTATAGAGCATATAAAGCATATTAAGAATGAATCCTAGCTTTGGGAATCTGTTTTGGGATGTAGGGATGGTACTATTCACAAGACTATTGAGTTGTTTTGAGTGTTCTTTGGTCTAGAAAGGTGTGAGCTAAAGTGAAGGGGAGGGTGAAGCGTTCATACCTTAATGATGATGTTCTGGGAGATGAGCTGTGGTTTGAGCTCTCATTCTTCCATGTCTTGGATAACCCTAGTACTTTATAATAGTGATAATATACTCTCTGCCTTCTGAAACCTGTGAAAAGAAAGAGCTGCTACACAGAACCTAGATGCCATGTCTATGAACAGTTTAATACACTGCTCTTCAGGCTATTTAAAAATAGAGTTCACTTTCTCATTTTGTAACAAAAGTGAAGACAGAAGTGCTGTTTTGAGACAAAGTGGGGAAAAACCCCAAATTTCTGAAAGGATTGAAGATCTCATCCATATCTTTGGACAGAAGAAAATGGGGAGTGGTGCCATGAATAACTGCTTGAAAGGGGAATGGCAGTGCTCTTTCAAGGTGGTAACTGGTGGTAACTGGAAACAGCAGAAACTATAACCTGTGATTTGATTTGAGGTGGCTTATGCTGGTACAGAACTGCTTTCATACACTGTCCTTCAGCTCGTCTGGCTCGTATGGCTTTTGAGTTAGATACTCTTGGTTTTAGTAGTTTATTTACAGATTTGAGTGGAGTTTAAAATAATCCAATGAAAACCCTCCCAAAACACAGCTGTATTTGATCACACTCAGCAGATCACTCAGGAGAAAATAAATTGACTTGTCTGTCTCTTTCTTCTAAAGCTAGAGAGAATGATTCTATTTCTGAAGCAAAGCGACAGGATGGAAGGGCTGATACAGTAAGTAGTTTTAAGAGCTATGCTGTTTTTTAATTTCAATCAAGCTATTCAGTTACATGTTTACATTCCTTGAGCCAAGAATAAAAAATTGTCATTCTCACTCGAAGCTCTCCTATCTGTTTTTTAAAAAGTTACTGCTCACAAGACTGAATTTGCAATACGTGGCTGTGGAATGTGTTCTCACAAATAACCCTCTCTGAGGAATACTTTTTGCTGTGCTTGTTAAAAAAACCAAAGCAGCCCTCGCCCCCCAAATCACTTGGCTTCAGCAGCACTCGGTATTATTCAGAGAGAAATCAAACCTAGGAATTACGTTACGTATCTAAAGATTGGTTTGTCTGTTTTGTTCTGTCAAACTTTCAAAATTTATTTTTTGGGAATAACTTCTTGCTCTCAACCACTAGAATCCAGAGTTGAAACTGAGTATTAATTTCAGTCCTTTGATAGTGGTAGGGAGACTTCTTGCATAATTGGAATTTGACTCTGTGTGAAAGCTGAATGATTATTGAGACTGAAAACCGAGGATGGCACCAAAAGGATTCAGTTACAAATTTAAATTTGATCCTTAACAACCTGAAACTTTACAGTTACAAATGAAAATAAGCAAAATGTCTTTGTCCTTCCTCATATCTCCTTTGTTCCCTTTTTGAGAGCATTACAGTAAACTGCTGAACCCTTTCACTACCCTTAAGGTGACTTTAAAATGGAAGCTGATTTGTGTCAAAAACGGGGATTTTCTGCTTATTTGTTTTTCATGAGTACCTGTGAAAATGTTACCTTTCATTTTAAGAGATGGAGCATTAGTCAGGTACGCAGTAAATGTTTAGAATTCATTCCTTGACTGTTAAAGTGTCACTTCCTGGTAAGTAATATAACAGCTTTTGTCTTTGGTTTACAGATTTTGCACAACTATTTTTCCAAAGGTGATAAATGTCCTAGGATAAGTGATGCAAGTATGCTGTCTGTACCAGAGATAGGAAAGTCAAATGCTGAAGATGACATCAAAGATTTGATGGGTATGATATACCTAATGAGTATTTGGTGAAGCAGGACTGGGGATAAAACTATATTCTGTGTTTTAGGCTTTTGTTATGGCTGGTTTGTTCTGCCAGTTGTACTCCTAGTCCCTGAATTGATTTAATTTTGTAAAATAATTCTAGCCTTAAAAAAGGGGATGTGTGTTGAGTCAGTGAGTTAAATCAGTGTCTTGGTCAAGCCATGAAGTCAGGTTATGGTGCCACTGGACAACAACCAGATTCATACTGGGAAGCGTGTTCACTGCAGCTGGAGAGGCGAGACTGTGGGAGAGCTCAGGCAGAAAAATGGTACAGGCTCAAGGGGGAACAAGACTACTGCTTCTAGCTATTGAACAGGCTTAAGTTTATCGTGGAGTTTCATCCCAGCACTCATTATTCTGTGGTGAGCTTGTTTTTTGATCTTGCTGTTTCATTTCTTCATTTACTTCACCTACTCAAAATAGGTAGTCCAAAATGTGACAAATCCTTTTGGAAAAATAATGTTTTGGATTTTTTTTAAATGACTGCAGAAGATACACAAGACAAGGGGAAAAATGTTTTTATTCTGTGTTTTTAGATCATGTTAGCAAACAAGTGAAAGTATAAATTCCAGTGGGAGGTTTTTGTGTTTTAGTTGAGAAATGATGGCAGAAGGGGAGATAATTACCAGAAGTTTGTTCAGCATGACTGGGTTTAAAAGGGTGCTGCAGGGATTCATGCTGGCTAAAACCTAAGGATAGTATATCCTTAGGATTTTATGTCTCGTTATCTGAATTGAATGGCCTCCCCTAAAAATAATGTTTGGTGATACATGTAAGACTTTTGAAAGAATCAGTTTAGACTTTGATAAGGAGGGCTGAGAATGCTAGCATCAGGAGGCATTGTGTTCCTTGCAGAGTGTCACAGGCCTGCTGTTTATATACTGTAGGTTCAAATGTGCTGAAAAGAATGTGTTTGGTAATAAATGTATTCAAATAATCTGTAATTAGCAAAATACTTTTTTAAGGACAAACTAATTGGTCTTGTCTGTGTTCCAGTAGGTCCTATTACATTGCATACTACATTAGAGAAGGTCAGTTAAAACAATGTCTGAGAAAGAGGGAGAAGGAGACCATTTGTCTTAAAATTCAAAATAACTTGCAAATGTTTCCCTTTTCCTATGTCTTCCCTTTTTGATAAAAGGTAATTTGGGATTTGGAGATGCCATGTAAAAAAAGGACAGCTCCACATTTGTAGCTTTCAAATGTTGGTTTTCTCTGGAATAGTGTTATATGATAATAAAGTACAATTAAGTTTTATGAGGCATACATTTTGTTTCAGTTAAAGAAAATAGGATCGTAATATATCAAATAATCAAGTAATACCACACTCCAGTAAGTTCAGAAGTCAGAATTAATTTCCCTGATTTTTGTTTTTCCCTGGCATGAGATTATTCAGCATGCAGACAGTATCTGTACAGTCTTTCAGATAATCCTTGTTTTCTTTAATCCTAAAAAGTAATGTCTCTTATTTAAGGAAAAAAAAATAAATTGTGTCTTTTTAGAAAGCTCTACTGACAAGTTATCACAGAATGAAAGGGTATGGACACAGAAGCTGCTTCAGAGGAACCTACTTTAGTAAAGGAAAATGACCTACCTGTACACTCAATCTGTAGTGTTACTGTTTCTTCTTTATGAGATCTCATTTACCACTCAGGCAAAAAATAGAAAGTAAAGAGAATGAGTAACTTTCTCTGCCTGCAACACCAGCATGAACCTATAGTGGATGTATTGCAAATAATTGGTTGTGTATGACCAGGTGCTGGGAAATCTTCTATGGACTTCCAAATGGAAAATCTTTTGGATTTTAGTCTATTTAAAAGTTCTAGTAGAGAAAGTTATAGAGTTGTAAGTTAAAGAAATTGTACCTAAAAAAAAGCTAATAGAATAAGTTAAGCTATTGGTTATGGACCTAAGAAAAACAGGACTGTGATGTTTTCTAGGCACTCTATTATGACTTCTGTGATATGCAGAAGCCTTAAAAAGTACTCTGTAAATGAAAGCTGATTTTGAATGTGGACTTTTCTGATAAGTGGGTCTCATTTCATACATTTAAAAAGGTAATATTTTTATTTGGCACATATAACCTCAAAGTAGAGCTTGGGTTATTTTTTCCCCCATTGCATGTTATTTCTAAACACAAACAAAAAATTCTCGTTATTTTTCTAATATTTGTGCCAATTATGGAACTACTTAAAAGCTTCTTAATCAATTAAAAGATTGAGACTATTTCTAAATCTTTCTAGCTTCTATGCTATGTTGTATCGTAGTAGAAGACAATTTAATAAATTAATCTTTATATAGCAGTTTCTTTAGCTGCCAGTTATGGATAAAAATAGCTTCTTAACATGTCTGGTACCTACCATCAGGTATACATTTTGGAAGAAAAAAATCAGTATATTTATTTGTCAAATTTACTGTTCATTCTCTGGCTGTAGGGTGAAAAAATACTCTTTTGAGACAGTCAGGTTTCATCTTGGCAGCCTTAGCCACTACAGAGCTCAGGAGGCCAGGGAATTTACATGTATTCCCTTTGTCTCCTGTTTCCTCTAACAACTGCTTACGGTTTTCTTTACCAGCTCACTCCTGAGTAAAGGTAATGACTATAAAACTGAAAACTCTATTTACCAATACTGTTTCCAAGTTATTTCCTGAAGCTTATTTTCTTACTTCTTTTCCTGTCTCCATCTTCTCTAAACTCTTTAGAGTCGGAGGTGTTAGATGGCTTACTGGGTGAGATGGATAGCCTTGAGGACACATTCAGCATGCCAGCTGAGTCCAGTGGAACTCTTCTGCTGATGCCACATGCTCTGGATGCAGTAGAGAAATATGACATAAATCCAGATAAAACACAAGAAAAGGGGGATGTTCCCTGTCAGCAGCCTAATGGAAGAAAGAATGGCATTTCACAGGAAATCAAAACAAATACCTGGACTGAAAACAGCCACTGTACTCAAGCGAACGGTTCTTTACTCCAAAACACCAGTGAAGATAAAGGGGATGGGAAAGATGGCTTTTCAATAGGACACAAAAAAGAATTGGAGTCTCTTAGGAACTCAGGAGATGTGTGTGATTATGGAACACACAAGTCCTTGGAGAACGAGAGGCCTGTGAAAGAAGGTGTGCAGTCTCCATCAAGCCAGTGGTCTCAACTGAACTTATCTGATACTGACGTAACTTGCCTGGAGATGTCTGTACGTGGCTCTCCACCCCCCAACTTACGTAGGGAGAAAAATTTAGAAGAAAAGTCATTACTAATGACCAAGGATGATGCTGTGGAAATATCTTTACTGAACTCTTCAAGCTTGATAAAAGCACAAAAGCTGTTGAGTGTCGATTTGTCAGAAAAATGCTGTGAAATGAAAAACACTGAAAACAACCCAACATCGGAAATAAGTTCAGTAAAGTCTGTGTCATTGAATATACAAGATCCAGAATTAGTTAAAGGCTGTGCAGCTGAGGTTTCCAAAATGAGCTTCTTAAACTGTAATTCTTTTTTAATTGAACATGCAAATGTCACAGAGTATTCTGTAGTCTACAGTGGCAACTTTTCCAAGCATTTAAAAGCAACTTCTAAATCTGTCGTAACTGATGTTCTGTCTCACCCACTTGTGTGTAGTGCCACATCTCCAGATAATTGTGGTGACCTACATTTAATAAATAGTGAAAATACTCTTACAAAGTCTGGTTTTAAAAACCTGAAGATGTTACCCAGCTTGAGAAAGAGATCCAAGAAATTTATTTATAGAATAAATAATACTTTACTGTATCAAGAAGAAAAGATACAAAAAGAAGTAACCTCTGAATCACCTATTCATACTCTATTACCACATTTGGAATCTGATTCGTACAAATTTAGAGGCTGTCTGGAGGCCAGTGATGTTGAGCAAGGTATATTATTAAGCTTTTCATCATTTGTGGAGGATTCATTATTTGTTACGAGCCTTTCATGTAAATGTTTCAGATAAAATCATGTGAAATCTTGTGCTTGTGAAAGAGTAGCTGGCAGCTGGGAATCAACTTATGGGATGGGTCTGTTATACAGTGATAAGGACAGAATGATTTTCAAGTAATCTTGTGGTAACTTTTTTCCTAACAGGTTAGTTTTGGCAATAGAAACTTCCACCCTGAGCCATTATTCCAATTGGCAAGCTTAGTTATCTTTGTCAGTGCTGGTTTTACATCTGCAGTGTCAAGGGCCATTTTGTCTGAGTTGGTAATTCTAAGCAATCATAAAGGATGTTTTTTTATATATATATATTTATATTTATATATATAGAGTTGTATAGTTACTGTTATAGAGTACTATTGTACTCTATAATAGTACAATAGAGTATTAACTCTATTGTTATAGAGTATAGGTGCTTTAAGACTGTATATCCATTTCTTCCAAAAGCACAAAATATTTTTAAAAACAATATAATGAAAGCAAGCATATGCTTCTATTTTTGGAAGCTGTTGTTCTTGCTAGAAGAATTACTTTAAAGTAGGAGTTAAAGTACTTTAAATTTGAAACAAATCCTTATGTTGAGACACAAGGAGTTGAAGTCCATCTTTTCAAATTTCATTACTACTAAAAATTTATTGTTTTTTACCATAGCATTAACTGCAGCCAAATCTCTTGTTTCTGGCTGTTAGAATATAATTAGGTTAAACAGACCTCCAGGCTTGTCAAGGTGTTTGCATTTGAAAACAAAAGTGATACTTTGGATTCTGCTGTTAAGCTTGTGTAGAAATGATCTAATTAGCCAAAATTTTATGAAAATCTGAATCTATTTTTGTTTGAATAAATTTATTCATGTTTTTCTCTGTAACGTCTTGTTTTGTAGACCACTTTCTTCCTTCTGAGAGAAAGCATTTGGAATCAGGTACCAGGACAAAGGACTTCAGCACTTCTACTTTAAAAATGGATATAAAGGATAACTCATCCAATAATTCCTTCAGTGATAGGCTGAAACAACAAGACCTGAGAGACTTGGGGGACAATGCAAGAGAGAATCAACCTGCAACATCAATAAAATGCTTAGAAGTATCTGATACACTGAAACAAGACACAACAAATTCTTTAAATAGTGAGATTATTTCAGATATAAAGCGTAAAGTTCTGACTTCAGCATGCCTGATGGCAAGAAAGCGTTCCAGATTTCTCCCTAAACGCTGTGCTTTAGGGAAGGGTGAAGAAGATACGGACATGAGTGCCAAGGTGAATGATGGAGCTGCTGTACCTCAGAGCCTGAAAGAACTTGGGTCTTCTCACAGGGACAAGGAACTCTTGGTTGATATTCATGGTGACTCTACATCTGTGACAAGCAGCAGTTCCCATAATACCTTGTGTCAGATCAACTTGGGCATAACTGGAGGCAGTAGTGACTGTTGCAATCAATTATCACCCAATAAAAGGCATGCTACAGACCAGAGGCCAGCAGTTGACTGTAGAGAAGTACAGAGACCCTTGGGAATAAACTGCTCAGAAAATTACAGAATTGGATTAAAACAAGGAGAGAAAACAGATGCAGATGCCTTTTCAGAGGATGTAGGCAACAATGAACACCCAAAGCCAGCTGAAAACAGCAAAAGCCCTCAAGCAGCTGCATTCAGTAATGTAGCTGTTGACACTTCTAAAGAGCTATTAGATTGTGTAGATAATAATTCTTCAAATGAAGTAATTTCTGTGGAAGATAAACAAGTAGCACCTATGTATTCCAGCAAAAAGCCAGACAAGAACGTAAAGTGTAAAGGGGAATCATCCTTGAATCTTAATGCATGCAGTGTGAATCTGGGCTTCAGTGGCTTTCAGACTGCTTCCAATAAGCAGATTAAATTCTCTGAAGCCAGCATAGCAAAAGGCAGAATGCTGTTCAAAGATATTGAAAATGAATGCTTTGAAGCCTCTTCCATGGAAAGAGTCAGAAACTTTTCACATCAAGCTAGAAAGGAAAATATGTTATTCTCAGTTTCAAAAAGCAAGTTAGGCAGTAATTTATCTGATTCTTCAGGTTCACAGGCAAATTTTCTTGAGCCCAGGCATACACAGTTTACTCCACATGAAGTTGGCTTGTGTAAAAGCTTTCCTAAAACTCCACAAGCCTTGCAAGAAGCAAATCATTCCTTGACAGCAAGCCAAGAAGCTGAAATTGCTGAACTTTCCAGTATCTTGGAAGAAACAGGTAGTCAGTTTGAATTTACACAGTTTAGAAAGCAAAGTAACACAATACAAAGTCACAACTTGCAACCATTAACAATTGTAGAAACACATGGAACAAAGAACATAGAAAATCCTTCTGAAGCAATGAAAGATCTGGGGGTTTGTAGCACTTTTAAATCAGAAAATCAAATTAAAAAGGACAAGTATCATACTCAGGAGGAAGACACAAATGAAGACTCTGAGTTTGTGGAAAATGAGAAAGAAAATGCAGTGGTTTTCCACAAAAATGACAAAAAGGTTACTTTTACTAACTTAGACATAAATGAAAGTAGAGGATCTGATGAGAGCTTTCCCATTGCTAAGCAGGACAGCTTTTCTAATTTCATAGGCTTTACTTCGGCTGGAGGTAAAAAAATAAATATTTCAAAGGCAGCTTTGAGTAGGTCTGCAGAGCTCTTCAGAGACTTGGATGATGATAACTATTTGTTGAAATCTTCTGAAACTGGTACTAGATGTCGCAGTTCAAATGGATCTATGCCTTCTAACAATAATTTTTCCAGATGCCTGGCAAAAGAAGACAAAAAAAGAACTGTTTGTGTTTCAGATTTCAAAGGCATGAATGGTGTTTCCCACAGAGGTTCTGTTTCCTACCAGACAAAGGATAAAAATGAGGAAAATACTAGTACAGTATTCAAGGAAAATGAGGAAAATAAAAGAAAAATATCAGTAAATAAAACTGAAAATGTTAGCTTCAGTAGTACTAACATTATCAACAGCCTCTTACCCACTAAAAATCAGAAGCAGAATTATAAAACTTCCAATCAAATTTTAAATCGAGGAGATGATGAAAGCAGTTTGCAAGACAACTCATTAGATATAACATGTCTAGAAGATACTTTTACGACTGCAGGAGAGCACAGTTTAAGTATGTCATACAAACTGGAAAACCAGTCTCCTGAGCAGAAAGGAGAAGACAGAAAGGAAGATGAATGTTTGTCACCAAAACTACAGACTCCAGCTGGTGCTGATATATTCATTCCTGGTGTAGCTTTGGATCATTCTCTGCCCTTGTTCAGTGTGCAGTGTGGAGAAGGAGATGTAAATATTTTAGAGAATTCTGATAAAGAAAAAACAAATTGTAAAAATATGGAAAAAGATATCACTCATGATAAGGACTGGATACTGAATGAAAGCAGAATAAAAATAAATTCTTACCATCAAATACCTCATGAACAAGAGGTAAACATGGTGAAAAATGAAGTGGAAGGAAGTTACCTGACTGGTTTTCATACTGCTTGTGGCAAGAAAATAGCAATTGCTGATGGATTTTTGGCTAAAGCAGAACAGTTTTTTGCAGATATTGATGTAGGAAAGGAGCATAATGACAATTTTGAGAACCTCATCAAGAAAAGAAAATGTGTCAAGAACTGTGTTAAAGATTGTGATTTATGTATTGAAAGCATTGCTCAGTGTGACTCAGAAAAACTGAATTTTAATGAAAAGCTCGTTCCTGAAGAGCTTGGAGATCAGTTTAATCAGGGAATACAAAGCAGTCCTATTAAACATACTGCGATTCTTGATCCTGATAAGGTAGATACATTTGTTCATCTAGGTGAAGCTTGTGAAGGGAGTTTGGTAACTTCATCTGCACATAAAAAAGCTGATGTCAGACCTGGAAAGTCAGAATTGGAATCCCTTACAGGACAGAAGAGTGATGCTTTAAGTAGAACTCATTTGTCAGAAGACAAAAAACTTGCAGAGAAAAAGGTGGACTGCTCACCAAGAAAGAGGGATGATTCAGAAAACACAGATGATTTTCCTGTGCACCCTACTGCATCTCTGCATTTAATGAAGGTACCACATGACGAAGAGAACTGTCTGCCTGGAGATACAAAAAACACTTTATTTGTTGAGGAGAGCAACAATAAAGCTGATCAATCACTCCTCTTAGATTCAAAAAGTAGCTGCTCTTCCTTGAATGATGACACTAAGGAATTCGACTTAGAATATTTAAATGAACCTGCTGCTGATAAAAATCACTTCACAGACACTATAGCTAGTGCTTGCCAAAACCAGTCACTAGTCAGTCATCCTGAAGAGGAAACTAATTGTAACAGGTTAAAAGAAACAACACTTAAGGTTGAAAAGCAAAGGGGTGATCTGAAACAAACCGTGTTTAGTACAGCAAAAGGGAAAGCTGTGTCTGTTTCAGAAAGTGCATTAGCAAGAGTCAGAGAAATGTTTCAAGACTGCAGTGAAGCTGTAAAATACGAAGTCGAGCCTAACTCAAGAACTAATCAAACAGAAATTGCTAGAAATTCATCTGCAGTCCTTCATGCTGAGTGCCCTAATTCTGCTAAATCTTTTCATGCCACAACAAGTGAAGAGGTTAATTCAGCCGCATCCCAGTTTATTAAAATAAATGCAAGTGCTGATGAAGACGGTCACCAAGAAGGAAACACATCTGCAGATGCAAAGTCTGTTTCAAATTCTCAGAAGCAAACCTTTGAGCAGAATATTAAGCTTTTAGGGCACTTTGTTCCAAATAAGCAGATAAAGCTATCAGATGCTTCTACAAGCAATTCTGGATTTTTTAGTACAGCAAGTGGAAAGGCTGTACAGCTTTCAGAAGAGTCACTCAGGAAAGCTAGACAACTCTTTTCTGAAGTGGAAGGTAATCATTCACCATGTGTACAAGAAACATGTTTAGTTGAGGAAGATGTTGAAAAGTCTAAAATGCACACTGAAGTACTTCCTAGGAAAATGCAGGTAGTGTCATCAAAAGGGGAAGAAAATACCAGCCCTGAATTGATTTCAGATTCTGCTTTTGGCTTCAGCACTGCTAGTGGAAAGCGGGTAAAAGTTTCTAAAGATGCCTATCATAAAGCAAAGGCTATTTTAGAAGAATCTGATTATTTTTTGAGTAATGGGCTTCCCACTACAGATCAGCTTAGTTCAATTAAAGACAGTGGTCAACATGTAAAATCTTTAACAGATAAGGTGATCTCAGAATTTGAAACTGAAAAAAGCTGCAATCAAGACTCTGACTTTAAAAGCATCTGCCCTCAGGAAATGAAGTATTTTCCAAGCACTTACCATGTCAAAATGCCTGACCATATGCCATACAATCAGAAAAACAAGCAGTTAACATCATTTAAAAATAAATTTCAGCAAGAGGAAAGTGAGTCTTATGGAAAAGGTAAACTGAATCTGGGGTCAAAACCAGAGTCTGAAGCAATCTCATGCAGTTCTGCTGCTAAAGCAGAAACTAACGCTAATCTCCAAAGTCCAAAAAATTACTTGGAAGCAGAGGCTGTAGAAAGTGCTAAAGCTTTTATGGAAGACAGTTTATCCAGTGCTGAAGTACAAATGAGTGCTGTGCAGACCTTCAGTGGCAGACTGGATAAAAACTGCCAAAATAAGACATTTGGGAAGAGGCACTTTGGAGAAAACAATTCACTTGGTAGGTGTTTTATCTTACATATGTTCAACTCTGTATTTCTGCATAGTGGATTGGTTTAGGTTTGGGGGATCTTTTTGCACATCACATTGATTTTTAGGTCACAGAGACATTCAAGTTCTTTCTCTAGGTGTCAATAACAAAAACTCCTGCTGCAGGGTGCTTCGTCCACTCTTTTCAGGTTTAAATATATTTCGTATATAATTAAATTACTGAAGGTTCAAAGACAGATGCAGGTGAAGTGCACTGTGAGAGCTGTGCTGCTGGAGTGCACAGTGATGCACTTTCTGAAGCAAACTGTGTTTGGTAACTTTAGACTTGCAGACTTCATTCTGGGTGGAAAAGAAGTACTGGTCACAAACGTTTAATAGCAGACTTCGTTATGTGGAGTTTTGTTGTCACTCTTGGTAACACAGTATGCAGTCATTCTGTACAGCAGAAACTTCTGCAATTTGTGTTGAGGTGGCTCTGTGTTTGAAAAGCCCATTTAAGACATGTGACCTGAAAACTGCTAATTCTGCTTGCTCTGACTTCAGTGTTTTATTTAGAAATTACAGTTTTGTTGTGGCAATTGATAGGAAACTGAACTTGAAAAGAACATCACTTTTAAAACTCTGTGTTTTTATTCTAGGTGAACCTCCAATTAAGAGACAGCTTTTGCTTGAATTTAACAGAATGAAGAGTTCCCCCAGGTCTTTGAAGGCTTCAAAAAGCACACCTGATGGTAATCTTAGTCATCTTGTGTTCTAAACAGTAATCCAGTGTCAGTTGTTATCTTGAGAATCCTCAATTTCCAATAACTTAACATATAATAAGTTTGCTTAACTACTGCATTTATCAATGTAGTCATGGAAATTCAGGAAAGCTTCTGTGGTAATGTTTCTACAGACTTGAAATCATGTGATCAATGATATGCCTTATTGCCTAGACTCTAAATATATTCCTTCTGCAAGAACTCTGGTTTAATTTACAGTTTGGGAGGAACTTACCCGCTCTCTCACAATCCTAAATCTCACAAATTCTAGTCTCAGGAGAAAAAATGCATTTTATTGATAAACTTTGTATTAATATAATTAGTAATATACCTAGTATATACTTAGTAATATACTTATAATATACTTAGTATATAATTCCAGGCAGATACGATTTAGTTACATTGATAATTCCAAGATAAACATGTCCTTCAATAATAGAAGGAAGAGTTTGTGCAAATGTGCCTCTCTTCTGTTGTAACTTCAAATAAAAGAATACAAGTTTCTGAAAGAGTTCTAAATGGAATACTGAGCCCACCCAGAGCTAAATATGATAAACACTGCCCTTTCAGGAGTCTAAAAATATCTTGCTGGCTCACAAACACACTCTTGAGAGCTCAGCATTGTAAGCATTTATCCTTTAGATCTCTCTGGGAGGATGTTTAAACAAACATTTTTGGGGGCGAGAAAGATAAAGCTATCTAAATCCACTCTAAAAACTTTTCTATAGATCATTAATAAAGATAAAAGATGTGCTGTAAATTTCTATCTATTTATGTAATGTGCCATTTCAAACATTTTTTCCTAATTATCTTACAGGTATTTTTAAAGACAGAAGAAAATTTATGTACCATGTGCCTTTAAAACCCATAACTTGTCAGCCTTTTGGGTGAGAAATTTTAGAGTTCTTTGTAACTGTCTAAAAATATACAGTAATAATTTACTACTCCCACTTTATAAAAGACTAATAATTTTATGACAAAATAAATATTACATTACCATATAACACATGCTGCTGCAGTAGACCAGTGAGAAGTTAAACAAACTATACCCTATTACACTGTTACACTTTTCCTGATAGAAGTGAAGCATTCTGGTTTTAAAATATCAAAGACTGATGTTTTGTATTTTTATTGATGCAGAATTGAAATCTGTATTACTAAATTAGGAATACAAAACTCCTGACAAAGATTCTTGTCAGGAAGATGAAATCTGTGTGCTTAAATGTTTTTATTTCTGTAGGTCAACTAAAGAACGACAAGAAGTCAAGAATCCTACCCTTACTTTGCCAGATCAAGACTTCAGAGGATTCCAATCCAGACCTGCCATTTTCCAGCACTGTGCTCTCAGGCAGTCTTCAGATGGTGCTGCTGCAGAGGTTTCTACTCCCTGTAAGGCCTCGGCAAAAGAGAGTGAGGAAACGAGAAGTTTGTACAAATCTGGCAAAGCTGCTAAAACTTTTATTCCACCCTTTAAAACTAAGCTGACATTTACTACATGTGAACAAGGCAGCAGCAAAAGATGTGACTCACCCATCAGCAAAAATACGACCAAAGAGCTGGAACTAAATCAGGTCAGAACTGAACAAAATACTGCTGACCCTCAAGATCACCAGTCTTGTATCCAGCATGCAACAGACACTGACCTAGAAAACAGCAATTTAGGTATTTTCAGATTTTACTCCCTTAACTATTGTGAATACTGTCAGAGTTGATTCTTTAAGGGGTTTTTGCATAATTTGTCAGACTTTTTTATATATATAAAAAGAAGCTTCTTGTTAAGGCTTTATTTTGGCAGAAAAATAAGGAAATTACTGCTTTCCTAATATATTATATTGCACTCCTAAAAGAGCATATCCTATTTATCTCCAAAGTTAATTGAGAAGATATTTCAGTCAGTGCTTAGAAACAAGATGGCTTATGTTTCATTTGATATTTGATTTTTCTGATATACCTCATAGGTAAAATAATCTAAGAGCCTTAGATTAGCCTTGCTATACTTAATTCACTTTTACAGAAGCTTGATTTCATTCTGTTCACTAATTAAAACGTAGACTTTGCCATATAAATGGTTGATTGTGTCATTTTCAAAGAGGCAGACTTTAAATGCTCAACTGTTCAACTTAAGAATGTGGGTGTGTGCCTTTTAAGCTCTCTTGAATGCTCTGGTGTGTGCTGTTTCTGTAATTCACAATCAAAGAATCTGGGGTTTTTTTTCAGAAGTACTTGTATCTGTTTGAACAGGTGTATGAGCATTTGCATAATTAGACCTTGCAGTAACAGGCCAAAATTTCAGGATTATGGATTCTGTAGTCATCAAGTAATTTCTTTCCATTTGGAGTTTTCTATGACAACTGGGTTCAGTCTGATGAGAAAAATATGTGGATGGAAGTTTAGTTCAGGGACTTATATAAAATTAATATGGATATGTAATTTGTTTCATATAAGTATTGAAATGCCTTCAATAAACATTGCTTTCTAAATGCATTAGACTTTTAATATTTAGACTTCTCGTTTCTAAAAATCTGCAGAATGACATAGAAAAAATGCTGCTCTGAATCTGCTACAATGTGACTGTGTATCTTTGTTTGATAATGCTTTTAAAAGGTTTTGATGTTTTGAGGTTTTTTAATTTGCAGCTATGGCCAGAATGGTGACAAATCTTCGCTGTGCCAGAGATCTGCAGGAAATGAGAATTAAAAAGAAATGTAGGCAAAATATACGTTCACAGCCAGGCACTCTTTATGTCATTAAAACAACTGCAAGCAATAGAATCTCTCTGAAAACTGCAGTAGAAGAGAAATCTCCTAGCTTTTATTCTACAGAAGAGGTATGTAGATTCTTTCTATTTTCTGTCTTGCGTCTGTTTCTCAAGACTAGCAAGTAAAAACTCAGTAGCTTTTGAATAGATAAGTTCTTCAGTTTTAGGTAAGTATTTACAGTAGCTGCTACACCAGTTCCTGCAGTACTTAAGTAGCATCTATCTAGTTTTGAAGACTATTCCAAATAATAAAGGTCATAAATTTCTAGTGTTATAATCAAACAGGAAAAAAATCCACCAGTTATAATGCATATGAAGAGCTGGTTTAAAGAACAGTTAAAATTTAAGCTTAGGTAAATCTACACGAAAATGCTCTTGCTTTTGGTACAGTGAAAGTACAAAACCTATTGAATTCTTTTGAATACTTTCAAAGAACACTGTGATGCTGTTCTGCTAAAACAGTTGTTGGAAATCCTCCATTCATCATGGTTTACATATGAAATGGCAAGCTCAGACAAAAGCTGTCTCAAGCTGAAGGACATTTAATCTGGATTTATAAGTTTGGATATTTAAACTCTCTGTTGAATTCTTACTGTATTGTCATTATTTTGTCTTTTCCGTCTGATTTTTTTCAGCTATACACACATGGTGTTTCAAAACAGTGCATACAAGTTAACAGCACAAATGCAGAATCCTTCCAATTTCTCATCAAAGACTTTTTCAGTAAGGAGTATTTGTTAGCTGGAAATGGAATGCAGCTTGCTGATGGAGGATGGCTAATACCTACAGATGAGGGAAAAGCTGGGAAAAAGGAGTTTTACAGGTACTGTTACTTAGGAACTTGGGACAACTGTGCTATTTATTAGTTAGCAATTTGCTTGTCTCTTAGAATAAATCTAGCACAGTGGTATTTTAAAGCCTCTGACTACTGTTTTTTTACTATGCATTTTTAGTACACCTCTGTTAGTGTAAAAGATACTATAGGATTGTAAATTTGCTCTGTAGATTAATGTTGCTAGTGATTGATCTTCACTTACTATTAAAGAAAGCAAAGTCAATTTGGAAAATTTCTGGAAAGTCTTCAACGGTGTAAATAGTCTAAAAGAATAGGCAGGTTAACATTTGCAGTGGATTTCAGGTTAATTTATTAACAATTTGTCTGCAGAGCCCTCTGTGACACTCCTGGTGTGGATCCCAATCTAATAACAGAGGCCTGGGTTTACAATCACTACAGATGGATTGTATGGAAGTTGGCAGCCATGGAAGTGTCTTTCCCACATGAATTTGCTAACAGGTGTTTGACACCAGAGGTGGTTCTGTTGCAGCTGAAATACAGGTATGTGATAGCAATATACTGGGAGGTGTGATTCATATTACTGTGGGCTTTCTGGTTTGTCAGTATTACAAAATAAGCACATCTACCTTGCATTCACTACTTAGCAGAATGCTTGTATTGTTAAACTTACACATAGTAGTATTAAAAACATAGTGTGTGTTACTTGCAAAAATGTAGAAAACATTTGCTTTGCTACAGTGGTGCTTAATCGTGTAGATTGAGTAACCAACAGTTGACTACGATTGTGTTTAAAGAAAAACAATGTGATGGATTTCATTCACTTAAGAAAGCACAAATTCTTTTTTGTAGGTATGATTTGGAAGTTGATAAAAGTAAACGATCAGCAATCAAAAAAATAATGGAAAGAGATGATGCAGCAGGTAAAACACTTGTACTGTGTATTTCCAAAATCATATCACTGAACACAGTAGTATCTCCTACCAGTAGCAGTAAGAACACGGAAAGTAAAAAAGCAGCAGCTTTAATTGAAGTTACTGATGGCTGGTATGGGATCAGAGCTCTTCTGGATCCACCTCTCAAAGCTTTCTTAGACAGAAGAAGGCTGACTGTTGGTCAGAAGATCATAGTGCATGGAGCAGAACTTGTTGGTCCTCAAAATGGATGTACACCACTGGAAGCCCCAGATTCCCTTATGTTAAAGGTAAATAAAATATTACTTCAGTTTGATTGGATGTGACTGAGAGATGTAATAAATGCTGCTTAGTTGAGCCACATTTTGTAAACAGAAAAGGCTATTGGGGCTTTACAAACAGATAGAGCTTTTCTGAAGTTTAATAACAAGACTTGTAAGACATGATACAAGAGTGTTACTCGATACGGTTGGAAGAGAAGTTTGTAGGATAAAATTCTACCAAGTTTTGCTATGTGTTTTGGCAGTTTCAGCTCCTTACTTCAGTTAAACACCAAGTTGCAAAATAGTATTTATCAATCTCAGACAATGTGGAAGTTGGAGGAAGAATGGGGGGTGGGGGAAAAAAACAAGTCATGAGAGGGTGAACTGGTGGGGGAGGGCCTTGGCTCATTTGAGGTTAGTTAAAGAGCTTTAATTTTAAAGAGGGTGAAGTTTCAGCATAATACTGAAATTGTTCCTCTGGTACAAAGCAACGGTTTGTCTCAGAGATTCTCATTTCCCAGAGAATTGTAACTCATCAGATTTTTAGCTTCTGTTTAAAATACATTCTTCACTGTGAAGAATATGTTTTGAACCTTTAAATTAAAACGTGATCTGCGCAGGTGCAAAAGTGATATTCTCAGTGAGGTCATTGTGAAAATAGATCTGTAGATATTCCTGTAGGTAAAACAAGTTGGATATAACTCTGACTTAGTGACAGTTTCTCATTCACCATTTCCCTTGCTCAGATCTCGGCAAACAGCACTCGCCGTGCGCGATGGCACACAAAACTGGGATTTCATCGGGATCCCAGGCCCTTCCCTTTGTCTTTGTCATCGCTTTACAGTGAGGGTGGTGCAGTGGGGTGTATTGACGTGGTTATTCAAAGAACCTACCCTATTCAGGTATGGTGGAAGTATTTTATGACTCTAACAGGGTTCTATGACATCTCAATTATATTAATTAATTGCCATATTTCTCAAATCAGAAGTATAGAGAGCTAAGTTTTTTTAAGACACCATTATGTGTAAAATAAACAGGAGTGATTCTTGCTTTGTACATGCATTCAGTATTTCAGGACTGGAGTATCCTGCTGTAAGAACAATTTGAGTTTGTGTTTAGTATCTTTTGGTTGACTTTGCTTTCAGCTTCAAAAAGCCAGAAGTAATTGAATTTCAGTTCTGTACTCTAAAAAGTACAGCACTTGTTTTATTTTTAACTTATTAACAAAAAGTTACATATTTCTAAGCATTGGTAGGATTACTTTTTCTTACATGTAGCTGTATTGTGTAAATTCTTTCTTACTGAAAATACAGTGTGTAATTATGGTGTAAAAATAGAATTAAGATCTTTTAAATATTACTTGATATCCAGACATTTTAAATACTGCAGTCAGACTTAAGTGCAAATAATTGGTTTATAACAATACCAGACACAAAAAGAAACAATATTTCTGTTAGTAATCAATCTTTTTAATGTAAACAGTTTAATCAAGACACAACTTTCATATTTTATTGACTTTTCTCAGAGCAGGTTATACTTGGCATGTATATCTAGGATTCTTTTTTCATTACCTTCTTTCTAAGGTATTATATTATTGTTGGTGGATGTAGAATGAATTCTGCCCAGGTACTAGGAACATTTCATTTGGATCATTACTTTGCCATTTAGATCATTACTTTAGTGGAGGAAATTACAGCACTTAATATGTGAGCTGCCTGGTAGAACAAACATTTATTTAGGTCTCAGAAAGGGGACTGTAATCTGTAACTGCATCACAGTAAATAGTTTCCAGGCTGGGGAGGAAGGTGCTTGTTCATATCTGGATGTACCTTTTTTAAACACTGAGGCTCTTGCTCAAACATACCAAAATTATAGGAAGATTTGGGTTATCTGTCTCCTTTTACCTCAAGAGTCAAGGAGTGTAGGCATCACAATAGCCTCAGTTAAAGGTGTCAAACTGTGAATAATGCAGGAAATACGTGGTGTGCAATTGATGAGGTAGGCAGAGCCTGTTTCAACAATTCACTGCCTCATAAGGATTACTCCTGCAACCTTTCCTTATCTTGTTTCACTGTATGCTCCTGCTGCTTCTCTGTTCTAAACCTGGAGCTTATCTGGTCCTTTTACTTGGGTAACTTAATTCATCAAAATAGGAAAAAGTAACTAATAATAATATTAAAAACACGCAATGAACTGCTGTCTGTTGAATTACCAAACTGATACAGTCTGCTGAGGTCAGATATGTGCTAGAGCCAGTGCAAAGGAGAAGACAGAACTGTGCAGAAAATGGGAAGAGAAGGGACCACTTTCAGCAGCCGTGGAACTCCTTGTTTAGCTCACTGGCGTCTTCAAATCAAAAAAGCCAGTTCTGGCAGGATTGTGGACAAGGCTCTAGTCCTTTGGAGCCATCTGAGGCAGAAAAGGTTTAGGAGCATCTGCAGAACTACATCATATTCTTTTACAGAATCTAATCTAGGGTGTTGAAACAGACAGTACAGCTGATGTGGAAAGGCAAGCTGGGTAGAATGCAGTCTGGTGTATTTTTAAACATTGAGTTTGATGGTTTCTATCTTAATGTATCTACCACTGGGATCCATTCATCATCTTAATTGTAATACTGATACCCACTACTTGAAACTATGTTTTCTTCAGCTGGGTTTGGATTGTCTGGATTTGGGTACTGCTCCAGTCTGTGTGTCTTTGACAAGTTCCCAACCAGTGCTCTGGAGTTTTTGCCTTTTATCTGGCGGAACCTAAGCTCTGCTGCCCGTTCATTTTTAAAACAATTTTCCTTAACAATGAGTATGAAAGAAAGCTAGATGATGTTAAAAATAATTTTTAAAAACTCTGGGTTTAGTTTTAATCTTTTTATTTCAGTGGATGGAAAAGACATCAGCTGGTTCCTACATTTTTCGTAACAGCCGAGCTGAAGAAAGGGAAGCTGCCAAGCATGCAGAGGATCAGCAAAAGAAACTGGAAGCTCTGTTTGCAAAAATCCAAGCAGAATATGAAAAGCATGAAGGTAAAGCTCTCATTCTTTCAGAACAAGTATTAAAAACAGAAAAACATTTTGATGCTTTCAGAAAAGTCTAAAGAAATCGTAAAAAATCTTCTCTGGTGATAGAGAAGCAGAGATGGGATTTGGGGATTTTTTCTTTGTTGTTGTTTTGTTTTGTTTTTTATTGTTTCAGGTTTTTGCTTCCTGTGTATCAAGGTTCAGAATGGATACATGCTTATTTGCTTGGCTTTGGAGCTACCTAGGAAACACCTCTTGAAAGTATTGTTAGCCAGGCCACTACAAAATTATCCTTGAGACGATTCTTAGGCAAATGCTACAAAATTTAATTAATATAATTTCATTCCCTTCAGGGACATGACACTATAAGATTTCACCCAAAGGTGGGCACTGCTGGGTTGTATCTCAGTAGACCTGAACACCAAGACTGAGCACTGAGTATATTTCCTCATGAACAATTGCATGACTGTGCAGATACTGAGGTCAGTGGAGCTGCACAGTGGGACAAGGACTCTGGTGACACAGGCCATGGAGAATGCTGTTACTGAATGCCCTTGGGTGGCAATCCCAGGCCATGGAGACCAGGGGACATTCTGAACCAAGGGAGACATACCCTTATAAGGAAGACATACCCTTGGTGGAAGGGGGGGATCAAGTTAGAGAACACTCAGGTAAACTGGACACATGTAAGTCCATGACTGATGAAGGAATTAACTCAGAAGTACTGAAGGACCTGACAGATATCTGTGGGGCTGCTTTTGGTCCTCTTTGAAGGAGCATTAGTTGATTGGTATAGGTGCCTGGAGACTGGAAGAAAACAAATGTGTCTGCTGTATTCAGAAAACACAGGAAGGAGCACCCAGAAAACTGCAGGCCAGTCAGCTTTACCCTGATCCCTGAGAAAGTGATGGAACAAATAATCCTGGAAGCTGTTAACAGGCACATGAAGGACAAAAATGTGATTTGGAGTATTCAGCAAGGATTCACTCAAGGGAAGTCATGTTTGACCAGCCTGACAAGGTTCTGTGATGAAATCACTGGCTTGAGCAGTGGAGGCCGGAGCAGTGCCATTGGCTGCCTGGACTTCAGGAAGGCTTTTGACACTGTGTCCCTTAAGATCTGCGGAGAGCGGCTGATGGGCTGGATGAGCAGGCTGGCAGGAGGATTGAAAACTGCCTGAACAGTAGGGTGAGCCAGAGGGTGGAGATCAGTGACACAAAGTCTGTTTGGAGGCCAGTAACTCCTGGTGTATGCCAGGGATGAGTGCTGGGTCTAGTCCTGTTTTAACAAATTCATTAATGATCTGGAAAATGGGGCCGTGTACTTGCAGCAGGTTTGAAAATTTGGACAAGTGATGGATGCACTAGAGGATTATGCTGCCATCCAGAGGGAACTTGGCAGCTGAAGAAACAGGCTGACGAGAACCTCATGAAGTTCAACAAAGCAGATTGCAAATCTTGCACCTGGGGAGGAGCAGTGCCATGCCCCAGTACCTGCTGGGTAGACCCATCTGGAAAGCAGCGTGGCAGGAAGAGCCCTGGGGGTCCTGGTGGACAAGTTGAGGATTGTTGCCAGAAGGTCTGAGAAGGTGATCCTTCCCTTCTGTTTGGCACTGGTATGACCACACGTGGAATGGTGTGCCTTTTCTGGGCTCCTGAATACAAAAGAGACATGGACACACTGGAGATATTGCAACAAAGGGCCATGAATATGTTTAAGGAATTGGAGCATCTGGCATAGGAAATGCTGAGAGAGCTGGGACCATTGAGCTTGGAGAATGCTCAGGGACATGTGATCAATGTACTTAAATACCTGAAAGGACAATGCAGAGAAGATGGAGCCAGGCTTCTGTCAGTGGTGTCCAGTGACAGGTCCAGAGCCAAATGGGCACAACCTGGAACACAGGAAGTTCCCTCTGGACATCAGGAAACACTTTTCCACTATGATGGTTGACTGACAGTGTTGACTAGAGAGGCTGTGAAATCTCCATCCTTGGAGATAATCTAAAGCTCACTGGACATGGTCTTGGTCAGCCTTGTGTAGGGTGGCCCTGCTTGAGCAGGGGCGTTGGACCAGATGACCTCCAGATGTCCCTTCCACTTCAACCACATTGAAATTCTGTAATGGCTGACACTGTCCACCTCTGCCAGTGATTTCTAACAGTAGTTTTAGCATGGAATTCTGAAATCAGAGATGGCCTTGTAATTCTTAACTTCACTGCTATGACACCTCGTGTGTTGTTTTATGTTAGGTAAACTTGTGTACACTGGAGTGTGCTCTGCTGAAGGAATTCATCAAAATTCTGGCAGCAAATTGACTTATCTAAGGAAAGGGTAATAATTTAATGTAAGTTAACCTGGTCTTTAGCTGATGTCCTGAGGAGGTTTTATGTGGTCACCTGCTGTCCCACATCTTGGTGTCTTTAAGACTTTTCTGCTGCATGAGAGGAAGTGATGGACATAAAGAAAATGTGATCAAGTATCTATGAAGTTTTCTTGGCAGCCGATCAAATCTCTCACCCCCTTCTAAGTGCAGACACTGATACTGGCTTCCCCAAAGTATATTGTATTTAAATTTTTTATTTATTTATTTATTTTATATTTATGTATTTATTTTATATTGTATTTAAATAAGATTTTTTTTTCTGCTTGTATTTTCCTGGTATGTATACACACACACACACACACATACACATTATTTCCTATACTATACATGTGTTTTGTATTTTTATTCTGGCAAGGCCTAAGTAGTACTGTTGTTTCTTACATAACTAATTCTTCCTTCACTTTAAAGTGTTTTGGTTGTACTCCACATAAAGGCTTTTTCTCAACAGAGAGAACGAGTAGAAGAACACCAAGGTCACGGATAGTCACAAGACAGCAAATCCATAATTTGCAAGATGGTGCAGAACTTTATGAAGCAATTCAGAATGCATCTGATCCTGGTTATATGGAGGTAACTAGATCCTACTGGGGTAATTTTGAAAAGCTTGTGGAATAAATTAAAGTGTAATAACTCCTGCTAAAATCGACCATTAAATTACTCTTTGGTTTTGCTGCCTTTTGATATTTTCTACAGCATGCTTATTGCTAAATAAAGTAACATTAAAAATTATGAAAAAAACTTAATGAAGGCTTGTTGTAATTAATATTATCTTGGATGGCAATTTTCTCATGGTCTAAAAATCCAGGATATAGCACAATTTAAATTTAATGTTACTTGTAATTTTATTACTTTGCTTTGTCTTGCATATATGAAAACTTAATGCATCTCATCAGTCTAGAGTTTCATACACATATTTCTGCATACTATTCACTGAATTGTTTGAGTCATTTTATCACCTTCATTCCCTGTTCCAATTAAATCACAAGTTTTAAGTGTTTACTAATAAATATGCAGGTGATCGGTCTCTGGCAGTTGTTAAAAATTAAATACACGCCTTGCCTTTTGCAGGTGAGGATCCTTGTCAGTCATAAAGCCATATGGCCTGTGTTTTTATTTGATAAAATGGTATCCATGTCTCTGGAGCTGCATGTACAGGCATCTGAAGGCTTGTTTAGAAAAATGATGGGTTTGATGCATTTTAGTGTAAATCATTGTGTCAGCTCAGAGACAGCAGCCTGAGGAGAAGTGCAACTCTTCCGTTATCCTTTAAGAAATTTCTCCTAATGTCTTCATAGGAAACAGGCAAGCCTGCCTGTTATATTAAATATTCACTTTAGTTATGCACTCTCAAGCAGGCTTCTCACTAATTGTCACGTAAGAACAGTGTGCAGTGTAGTGCTCTGCACAGACCAGAGAGCACCAGCTGAGCACCAGGTAAGACTGCTGCCTCCTGTTGTTTTAATATACCTCATTTCAAGTCCTAGTAGTGTCTCAGCTGGAAATAAATTGCTTGTAACAGATGAACACTCAAGAAAGGCTGTCTAAAAATCTCGATAGTGTTTTTTTGATTAATAAAAAAGATACTGAGTTCATTTTCTCTTGGTTGCAGGGATATCTCAGTGATGACCAATTAAAAGCCTTGAAGGCTTACAGGCAGCTGATGAATGACAGGAAACAAACTCAGATGCGGGAACAATTCAAGAAGGCTTTAGAGTCAGCAGAACAGGAAGAAAATGGTTGTTACAAAAGGGATGTGTCTGCAGTATGGCGATTGTATGTGGTAGACTACGGAAAGCAAAAAAACCAGAAAGGTTAGTGCTTGAAAAACTATGAATAACTTTTAACTAAATGTGGTAACTGGCCAGCGTAGATAGATTTGAAGAGTTTCCCAACAGTATTTTAGCTTGCATGTTAATATTTCCAGTTTGATTCTTGGTTTAGGGCTTTTGGATAGGAGAGAGTGTTGTAGATTTATTTTGTTTAAAAGCCTTCCAATTCTGTGCTGTTGCCAGGAGCAGTGCTGAGTGTCTGGCGCCCGCTGCCCGACGTGTGTTCCCTGCTGAAGGAAGGCGCTCGCTACAGGATCTTCCAGCTGTCAGCGTCCCAGCCCAGGGGCAGGGCAGACTCCACCAACATCCAGTTAACAGCCACGAAGAAAACTCAGTATCTGCAGCTACCTGTGAGTGCCTGAAGTGCTTAAAGGGCATCGTTAAAATGCGTCACACTCCGTAAGTGTGGGAAATACTGAAGTTTTGTGTTTCATCAGGTATCACAGGAGATGCTGGTACAGATTTTCTTTCCAAGAAAGGCTCTGGAATTCACCAGTTTGTTGGATCCTTCTTTTCAGCCACCATGTGCTGAAGTGGATTTAGTTGGAGTTGTAATTTCTGTTAGCAGAACAGGTATGTTGTGGGCCACATTCATGTCCTCCCATTGAATAAGCACTGAATTCTTTATTTCAAACGTCAGAGTTACCTTGGTGCTTAAAGGGCATCTCACAGGCCTGTGAAAACCTGCTAATGCAGCCCATCACAGTGACATGCTGGCAGATAAATCTGTATTTCTGAAGAAAAAGTCTCTCTGCTTATTAGCTCAGGAAGTTAGTAAGGCAGGATCTAAGCTCAAAAGCAGCTTATATTTCAGTATTTTTCTGTTTTTATTTTTTCCATAAATGGTGGGCATAAATTCTCATATCTGTGTTCAACATCTGCAGAAACACCATTGTGCATGTACATGAACTCCCTCTTTTGTGTACAGTGTCATGAAATGAGTGGAATTCAGGCACTGGAGCTCATGGATAGGGAGAGATGGATAATCTTCTGGATAAAAAGAAAAAGTTCCATAGGAGTATTGTTCATAGACAGTAAACAGACTCAGAGTTGTTTTCTGTAATCAGTAGCGAGCTGGTGTAGAATATGAAAGAAGAAAGAAGCATGAGGTACCTGTCACCATGCAGATGGGCTGCCATGGAGTTCTTCCAAGATCTGTGTGATTTTTTTGTTGTTATTGACATCTTTACTTATTAACTTATTAACGTATTTACTTAAAGAGATGTAAAGGTTTAATTCAAACTTTTTTCCTGCTTTTAGGTTTTGCTACTGTGGTATACCTATCTGATGAAAGCTATAATTTAGTGGCAATAAAGATCTGGACAGATCTCAGACTCTTGGCTATTGAAGATGTAGTTGTCCGCTGCTCACTCATTTCTGCAAGCAACCTTCAGTGGCAGTCTGAATTCAGATCAGAAATTCCCGTGCTGTTGGCTGGAGATCTTTCTTTATTCTCAGCCAGTCCAAAGGAATGCTATCTTCAAGAGAAGGTTAATGAACTGAGAAGTGTGATAGAGGTAAACCAATAGAAGTGTCATTTGATGGTTAATTTTAGTGTTTTAGATGCTGTGATGCATCATTCACCAAAAAGTCTGTTAGTACTGATAAATCTTTAAAGCAAGTAATGCACATAATGATGAATTTTGGGGGGATTTTCTGGGAGATGGAGTAAGATGTTAATGCAGTTTTCCTGGAGGATTGAATGTCTTGACTTTTTTTTTTTCAACTCATCCAGCACTGTCTTTAGGATGTGCCACAGAATCTCTGACTGGCAAAGGATTTTGTTCCTGTCAATAGAGAATCTGCCATGGACAGAAAGTACAGCAATCCTATATGTTGTTGGTTTGAGATAAAATTCCAATGGATAAATGATAAGAAATAAAAGTCTTACATGTAGTGTGTCTAGTCCCTACATAGTTTGAAAGCCAAGTATTCTGCATTGCAAACTCTGTTCTCCCTTACAGAACATGGCCTCCTTTTGCTCTGATGCAGAAAGTAAACTGATGAATTTGCTACGAAGAAATCTCTTGCTTACACACAGTGTAACTAAAAGATGTGGCTTGGAAAGCCCCTCTCCTTCCTGCAGCTATGCAGAGGACAGAAGTTTGGTAAGCTTGTGCTAATTAATGCTGTGTTTGTACTGGCAGTGCATGCAGTAAGGATTTCAACAAGTGTTATAGCTGTGGTGAATGGTCTCACTTCTCAGTCCCTTCATCCAGTCTTTTCTGGGCAGTGCAAAGTGATTAGAAGCTTTCTCTGTGTGTGGTTTAGGATTATCCCCCAGCAGGAGCCATGAGATAGATTATCCTTCCTCCAAACAGTACATGAAAACTTCCCCTGTGGCCTGTGTTTCCACAACATACTTTAACTATTTTGAATTTTATGTAAGTAAAACGAGTCATCCTTTATTTCTAGATGATTTACTGCTTCTATGGTCCCACTGTGAAGATTATCCAATACGAATGTCACAGAAGAAAAAATCTTGATCTGTACATTTTTATTTCAATGCATTCTGCAGTTCCTACCTTTGTTGAGAGAATTTACTTGCTGGTCTTTTTCTAGGTATTGTTTAGTATTTCTAGGGTTTAAAAGGGAAGAGGTATCACCTAGTGAACATATTTTAGTGGTCTTGACAAAAATTGATTTAAACAGTACTCAAGTTTCCCATGAAAGCTGCTGGTGGTGAGTTGCTTCTGATGTGGAGTACTGAGCACAGTCAGAACAAAAATTTTTCCTGCCATGAATTGCAAGGGAGGTGGAAACACCCTGGTGTGGTATCAGTTCTTGGAGACTAAGTTTAAGCTTATAAGGCATCCTTCTCCATTTCAGAGGGAGGACTAATGTTTAATTCTGAAAGTTTTGTTTATATATTTTATAGACTAACTGGTTTATATTTTTATAGTTTATTAAATACATTAATCATCTTGAAAAATGAGACTTTATGTGTATTCTCAAGGCTGTGTTTGAAAGATTTGAAAGCCTATGCAGCATCTGTTTGTGTGTATTGTTATCTTCAAATTTTTTGGTCTATGTTCTATTCTGGTTTTTCTTCAAATTTTTTTTCTCCTTTTTACTTATTTAACCAACTGTGTGTGGAGGACATAGCCAAGGCAGTAGAAGACTTATGAGTTCTTTGATTTCTTACAATCTGGCATAGAAAAATTCCCATACATTTTGCTTAGCACTTAGAAACAAAATGTAAATGTACAGGCAAACAGTGATTTATCAATCATCAGCACTTGCAGGAATAATATTAATCACCATCAGGAGATACCAGACTAAACTTAAATGGGATATGAATGAGGATGTAGTGTTTTATATGGGAAGTGAGGATTCTCCCATTTTTTGGTAGTCATTTAGGAAGCTGATGAAACAGAGCATTCTATTCAACATAGAACTTCTCTTTTTACCCAGATCTCCTCTAGAACTGAAATGAAGCATCCAAGCCCTTTGTCAACTACCACACCAAGTATGAAACTTGTCACACCAGGGTCAGCAAAGACACCCTCACCTGCTACAGTTAATGAAGACTATCTCAAAACCAGCAAAAAGAGAAAAGCTATGGACTTGCTCAGTTGCATACCTGCCCCTCCACCACTGACACCAATATGTTCAGTCATTTCTCCATCTGTTAAAAGAGCATTTCAGCCTCCACGAAGTTTGGATTTACAGCACAGCAAGTCACCTAAAGAGACAGATCAGAATATTGGCCGTGTCACCCCTTGCAGAAAAGTGAGAGAAACTGTCCACCTTCCTGAGAATGACCTGGTTGCTGATGAAGAACTGGCAATGATTAATACACAAGCACTTGTGAATAATTTACCAGAAGAAAAGAAGGTAGATTATGTAAATGAAAACAACAATACAACAGCTATTACTTCATCTGATGATCTTTTATCCAGAAATAGTTCCAAGTCTACTGGGAAAGCAAATAACTCATCAAAAGCAGTTCTGAAGTAGCTGAGGCTCTTCAGAAGAACCCAAAGGAACCTGAGGACTCATTACCAGCCCACAGAATGCTACAAAGACCAAAATCCCAAAAATGCTGCTAATGTACAGTATTGTATATATTTCAAATTCAAATTATTTTTACACTTTGTACATTAAAACTTGATTGTATTTAATAAAGTTCTATTACACAAACAGCCTCATTAAATAACACTTCATTTGCAGAATACTTTGAAGTTTAGTATGGTAAACACTTCTCCCAAAGATGTATTTTGTGGCTGAGGGTTTGATGACATTTTGTAAGCCATTGATTCTGTGTTCTTATATTAGAGCAGGATCTTTGTTTCAGTCTAAAGCCAGCAGTTCTGTTACCCTCTGCAACATTAAAATAGTTGTCTGGCTGTCCAAAGTGGCACAGGGCATAATAAAGAATTCTCTTTTTTTCACCAAACAGAACACTTTAATTCTGAAATGTCGCTCTGCTATTCTGGCAAAAGTTCTTGTACTTTTCTCCTCAGACTTCCCACTAATGTTTCATTTTAGGAGCCACTCCATCTTGGGATCAGTGAACTCCTATGTCTTGGCAAGATGAAGAGCTGAGTTTGCCCTGATGAAGTGTTTTGCTTCCAGGCTGGAGAAGCTATTTGTGTGTGAGGTAAGACCAGCATGAATCCAGTCAGTGGAGAGAGGGAACAGCATCAAATCAACAATCTGTTGGGCTACTTTGCCATCATTCACTTTGCCTCTGAAACTTACAATAATGCTGCAGGCAAGGTAGTAGATAGAAAAAGTTTATACTGTTTATAATAAGGCATTAAAATGGCAAGAAATGCCAATTGTGTGGGGAAGAGATGGCCACAATGGCCTTAAGACAGAAATAAGTTAGGGATGTTTATTGCTAGTGTCAGACTGTGATGCAGAAATAAACACCCAAAATGTGGCATGTGGTAGAGCCAGTACATTTCACATATGCCGGGATGGATTTTCATGGAGGAAGAGGGATGAGAGGGAGTGCAGTTTGTACTGGGTACAGTGGTCCTGTAGAGCTGTAAGATCACAGTCCAATGACATTTAAAGTTTTGTAAGAAATAAAAGCAACTTAGATATGTAGTAGAAAAACACAGGAATAAAAACAGTTTAGAAAAAATGTAAAACTCGAGACTCTTGTACCCTGATAATTAAAATGCCAAGGAATGCACATCTTCAGTTAAATGTCACATTTGTAAGTTCCGTGCCAGGTCTCCTCCTTGGGAAGGCAGAAAGGTGGGGGGGATGGGGAGCTGCACGTGCTCCACTGTAGCTTCCCTCATCCCTGCTTGGTTTTTCAGAGCGGAGAACACTGTGGAAGGTAACATTGTGCTCGTATTGTTCTTTCATCCGCTGTATCTTTTCCCGAGGGACGTGATGAATGTTTCTTCTGCAGAGTCAACAGTAACAGAAAATACAAGTATTTAGCTGCCTGTGTATGAGGGTTATCTTCAGTTTGCTAAAGTTTCTGCTGGGTTCAGCATAATGGTTCAGGTCTGTACTGATCTCTTTCTGGCCTTTTTTCAAATTACTGTTCACTTCCACATATTTCTTTGGAATATTAGTGTGACTGCTGAAAAATATAACACCATTTTTGGGAGGCAGACAGGACATAGGAAGTAGACATATGTCCAAAATAAGAGTTATGTAGAAGACCTGTGTGGTATTTTATACGAGTGTTGCTGTATTTTAGCACTTGTTGGCCTCAGTCAGCTTTGTGCAGCTGGAGATTTGCAGCCAGGGACTGCAGCCAGCCCCAGACACTGACGCAGCAGCAAGGATGGAGGTCACAAACTGCTGTTGCTGTGAGAGAAGTAGGGAAACATCACACGTGATGTGGCTCAGGCTCCAGGGTAGACTCCTAAATGACAAGTTTGAGAGGGAGGGGAACACAATGCTCAAACATGCTGGGTTTTCTGGATAGAGTAGCCAGAGTAGCACCAGCTACTATCTCTCCGCAACTTAGCGGGAATTGTCCTCCCAAAGACCACCAGGAATTTCTGCTTGTGAGTTTGCAAACCCTGAAGTCTTTGGGTTTGCCATTTAGTGCTATTGGGGCACAGCTTGTGCCCTCATGAGCGTATGGGAATGATCTTTACAATGCTGCTGTGAAAAGTCAGTGTGTGTCAAATACTTAATAAAATTGCAAAGTTACTGAGTAGCTCTGACTACAGCGAATGATCAGATTGTGCCCCTGCAGTGCTCCCCCAGCAATGGCTGGTGCTGCTGAGGCCAGAGCTGACTGGCAGCTCAGGCTGGCAGTGTCCTCACCTGTCCCCAGCCCTGAGCCATCATCTGCCATGTCCTGCACCCCTCTGCAGCCGTGAGCACTCTGGGCCTGGGCCCTCTGCCATTTGTGTCCATCACATACAGACAGGAGCAGCAATAATTTTTGACTAGAGCTCCAGCTGGTAGAATATAAATCCATCCATTGCAATGAAGTGCCCAAGTGTTCTTGCACTAACAAGTTAGCATATGTTCTGGATTTGACAGCTGGGAGAGCACTGTTCCCTGTAACTCACCTCACATCAGGCTGGCTAAAAGCTAGAAAGTCAGTCTGCATGATTTTTTTCAGTGACTACAGCCATTAACCTTGCAGTCACTGGTCAACATTCTTAGAGCCATATTCAGCTGCCTCTACATCCTACCACACTGTGCAAAGTGAATACATTTTTGTATCCCTTTTGTGTGTGCATTTTAAGATCTTTACAAAGATCCTCTAGAACCCCATTTTTTACCCACACATGATGTACCATCCCTCCATGCTACAGCAGGACAGCATCTATTATGGTTAGATTCTAAAAGACAGAAATCTGAATATTGTCTGTAGTGCTTAGATTTGGGTTTGTGCCCAAACAAAAGAGATTCTTGCTCGAAAGACAGTGAAAATAGGGATCCTGCCCCATAAAGCTAGCAGCACAAAAACAGGCTTCAGGGCTTGTTGTTTTTCTACTGCCTGACTCACTTCAGGCTCTTTCAGGGCTGAATTCACTACAGACCAGGTACTCAGTAATGGAAATTTTCCACAACAATCCTTCTGTTGTCATTTACCAGGCTACATTTCTTCCTTATATGAAGAGGAAGGAGGCTGACCTTCTCAGAGCATGTCAACAAAATGAGAAGCTGTCTGCTCCAGCAAAGAGAAAAGTATTTACCTTGTCAGTTCTTGAACATTGAACTTCCAGGGTGTATCTGGCTCTTGGAATGTAACTTCATATCTGTTTTCATGTGCCTAAAGGACACAAAGGTGACACTGTGAAACTGCACTAAAAGAATTGTCACCCCTGCCAGAACTCCTGACAAGAGACCCCAGTGGGTCTTTAAAGACTCTGTATAGTGAGTTTTTCACAAGTCATGAACTGTGATTACAAATCATATCTTGATATATTTATCAACAAATAGTTTGGGAGCTGTTCAATTCATGTCACTACTGGAGAAGGTGTGATGTCCTCATCACCAAGTAGCAGGGCAGGTTCAAAGGTCATTTATCTTTTCAAGTCATTTTGCCTTTACTGAGCTAAAAAGCTGACCAACTAAACAACTACATTGGCACCTCTGCCCCTACTTCATCACAATACCCATCCTTAGATTAATTAGAGACCTATATAATTGGAGAACTACAGGAAAACTGAAATAATTATTTCTAGCCATATAAAGAACCTTTTCAGTCAGATCACCTTGTAGATGTCATGGCTAGGCATATAAAAGCAATAAACTGGAGCTTTCCCTACCATCATCACATACGGCTTCATTTCCCAAGCATGGATGTTGGTATTGTCAATAATAACGGGGCTTTTCCCATTCTTCATTGCTTTGCGTGCTGCAATGTAACACATCGAGTAAAGCTGAAAGATATTAAATAACAGAGCCAGGCCTCACTAGCCCTAAAGTGTCCTGTCTTTGCCCACTGCTCGAACGCTTGGTTCCCCACCAGACCTGGGCTTGCAGCTACCATGCAGATGGGAGCTGAGGTCAGGGCCCAGCAACTCTCCTAGAAGAAGTGCTGCAGCCTCTGGCTGATTTGAAGCTCTTACAGAACATCCTTACAACAGCCAAAAATTACTGTCATTTGCAGGGGATCCCTGTTGCATGATCTCAAAGTATGTTCGCTATCACCACAAATTCCTTCAGAGCACAGCCACAAAAGCATGTTGCAGCAGTGGAGACCTGGGTTGTTTAATTCTCAAACTTAAACTCAGCCTGCAAGTTTTCTTCCTGTCTGTCATTCCATTCCCACCCCCTTCCACATCAGGACAGACATCTAAGAAGTTAAAGGCGAAGGCTGCAGCGCCTATACTGCAGGGAGCAGCTGCTGGCCTGGTGTCTGAAGGTATCAAGATTCAGCAGTGCTACCTCTAAAGTAACATTAACCATCTTCCAAAATGTTTTCCTTTACAAATTTTCCTTTTGTTAGTCAGAAGAAATCAAATCAGAAGAGATAAATGTATTTTTTAGCCAATGTCCCATGAACTGCAGTGTATGACACCACCATGAGATATTCTATTTTGGGGGCTGAGTTTAAAGACAGCCTGAAATGCAGAACTATTTTGCACAGCCCCTGGATCGAGTTTGGTCACCTCTTTTCTGGTTCCACTTGTGTGCGTCCTCTAGGAAGTCAGGCTCAAAGACGTAGACACCATTTTCAAGAAAGAAGTCATCAGTACTAAGGACTACAGCATTGGGGTGGTCACGTTTCAGCTGTCTGCAGGAAAAAAAAAAAAGATGAAAGAAGGATTAGTACCTGGTCACACCCTTTAACAGAGACCATTAAATCATGAGCTATCTGAGTGCTCTGCAAATACACACAGTGCTTCTTTTGAAAATCCCAGTTTAAAGGATCTGGAAGTACTGCAATCAGTAGATGGACACATAGGAAGAAAGGAATGGAGCTTGAAGGCGTGGCCTTGATTTCTTTAATTCAACAGAGAAATCTACACTGGACTACCAACATCCGAGTCTTGAATCTTATATTCAGCTCTCCTTCTGAGTTATCTGAGAAAGCAGGCTTGTAAAGAGAAGGGTGGGGGGGGAAAGGCAACCTAAACCTGCTTATCCAGGCATGGAAGTTAGTGTCAGAAGACAATTTGATGATGGGAATTTTGCTACAGAGATTTCTGAAGATAACCAGGAGGAAGGATTTGTCATTTAGTAAAGATGGTCCAGAGAACCACCAGTTTGGTTTGGGGGGCCTTTTTGACTGTAAAGCAGGTAGCACTTTTTTACAATTTTAATTTGCAAACAAGTATCTGAGTGATTAGTCAATCTTTTGTGTTATTTTAAGCAATTTCATGGTTCTTGTCGCTTGTCCCTGTTCCGCTTAATCTTCCCTTTGTAGAGTGGAGTAGTTTTTATATCTTCAGCTTTTAAACAAATTTTATAAATAAATCTGAGATTTTAAAAAATATTTTATAGACAAATTTTCAGATCCATAAAGCAGACTGCTGTGGTGAGTGGCACTGGACAATGCCACTTCCCTTCATACCAGGAGTGCTCCTGCAGGCCAGGGATGCCATAGGAAGCAGATGTGTGTCCTGTTGGACACTGACAGCTGCCTCACAGGCAGCCACTGGCTCATGGAGGTGGAAGGAAGTGCTGCCTTCTGTGGAAGTTTAAATATAAAACGTCCCTCTGCCAGTCCTTAGAGACCACTAAAAGAAACCAAAAAACAACTCTTAATGTATGATTGTGTTCTCATTTGTGTATAATCCAGAAGGCCTGGAATGTCTTGGGAAAAGAAAAAAAGGTCAGTCAAGAAAGCCTGTGTCTCAGCACGAATGCTGCTGCCCTGCTGTCTCACACCACGCATGGCCTCCAACCCCTGTGACCCATTTCAGCTTTCCTAATAAAACACTTCTCCTTCCATGCCCACAAGTTGCAAAATAACCATTTTCCAGTGTCTTATCTATGTGGGCAAGAGCAAGGGAAAAGTTGTCTCCAGGTTATCAGCAGAAGAGCAGGCACCCAGACAGAAAAACCTTAATTCTGCCATCCGGCTCTGTTCCAACCATTTACTTACCAGTTGTACCCTAATCTGCTTGCAAGCAGCAGCTCTTCACTAGAACTGTAGGGTGCATTTAGCTGAATAAAGGCCAGCTTCTGACTCTGCTCTGTCTCCACTCTAACTTCTACCATCTGCTGATTAATTATTATTATTTTGTGGTGGGTTCCACCCCTGCGAGCAGTGGCCCGATGCTGATGTAGCCAGGACTGGGCTGTACCCCCTGTCATGCATCATTCAGCACCTACCTGTGCTTGTCTTCTAGCCCCAAAGGGATGTTCTATTCACAAAATTACTGCTGGGCAAACTGATAAAATATGTGTTGTCCCTTTAGTTACTAATAGGCACATAAAATTGTGCACTTTAATAAAAGATCTCAAGACTATTTTTTTCTTGCTCAGTATTTCTTTTTAAAATGTTCTTAACTGGTGCAAATTTTAAAATCCATTTTCTTTGCACATACCTTACTGAATTTTCAACACTGAGAGCTCTGCTATTAAGCCTTGAGTAATCTAAACTGTAAGTGAATATCTGTAAGCTCAGTGTACAGTCATCACATCAATAATTACATAAAATTTGTGTTTCAAAGGAGGAAAAATATGGGACAAAATGGGCTGAGAGCTATGACCTACTGTCATACTTGCTATATTCAATCAGCTCCTGCCAACAGCAACGTAAGAAAACATGAAGTAGGAAGATGGTTTACCTTCTGTTTATTTTGCTGATTTTAACTTTTAGCTTTCCAAGACAACCAAACTGTCACTGAAGTTTACAGCTGTTTTTGGTAATCCTTTCCATATTGCCCACAAAGCTGACAAAACTCCTGTTTTTTCTCTCCCTTATCATTCCAAGAACTCTTTTGTGTGTTCTTTACAAAATGAGCCTTCCACAATCTTCACAGGACCTCAGGTTGGTTTAGAAGAAAGGTCCTGCATAAACACATCAGGCTCTTAATCACTGTAAGCTGTAAAAAATGCCTGGATTTTAGAAAAGTACACACCAGCTATGCAAAATGAGAGGGCTTGTGGCCATGGTTATTTATGAATAAATCTTGAACTGCCTGTAAAAGGAAAATCACCCACTGCTGGTAGATCAGTAAGTGTAAAGCTTACTAGGGAGAAAAAGAAAAATGCAATCTCTTTGCAAGATCAAAAGACACATAGGAACTATGTTTGCATTTTTTTAAGAAGCCACTGAACTGGAAGCACTGCATTGTGACAGGCAGCATCTGTGAAAGGTTCTGTATTAATTTGCATATCCATTGCAAGATGAAGAGATGTAGCACATGTGTAGGATGTGGTACCTCCTTCCCCTTGTAGAGGGGTGAGGAGAAAAGGGTTTGAGGAGATTTATCTTAAGCAGAGGAAACATCCCCTGTTCTCTTCTTACTTTCGTATCCTTGGTAGTTTCTGAAACAGCAGCAAACCTTTCTTTAGCAAAGGATAGAGCATAATGCATGTTGTATCCATAGGTTATCATACAGAAAACTTAAAAATAAATTCATTTCTGATAGCAGATTGGAAAAGCTTCTTCAGTGCTCAGAAGACCCAAGAATAGTATGTCAGAGACCAGAACATGTACGTACACTGGCACCACATGCAACCACTTACTCCGGCCACCCCTCCCAAGTGTTCTGTGGCATCTAAAAGGTGTCTGAAAACGTTTTGTTTCAGCAGGAAAGCAGGACTGTGAGATCTGGAGCACAAGTCCAGCACTTACCGCTGTCTGTTGTGTTTGAACAACTCCTGGTGCCCCAGGACCTCTCCCGGCCGAGCCGCCAGGTGTTGCTGGCAGAGCACAGCCCTGCCTTTGTGCCTCACCCGCGGGGGCTCCAGCCACGGCTCAGTCTCATAAAGCGCCAGCTCGTTCTGTGTCAGATTTCACCAAGGCACGCAGGAGACTCACCTGAAGTGGTTTCACACGAAGGTAAGTGCTTACAGTGCAATGCTGCCAGCAGGCAGGAGCTGCAGAAGTCCACGAACCCCTCAGAGCTGCAGTTCTGCAGCAGGGCCGGGTGCTGGCAATGCTGGGAACAGCTGGCCCAGGACTGGAGGTGCTGGGATAAACGGGGCAACAGCAGCAGAGAGAGCTGGAGAAGACACAGGCTGTGCCAAGCAGCGATGTCTCAGTGACAGTGCATTTTTCCACCCCTGCTCTGAAAGATTACTCACTCTGTGCTTCACAAGGGAGTATAAGAACAAGCTCATTTCGAGCAATAAATCAGCAGCTGTGGCTGAAAAGTTAAAAGTTTGATCATGCCCAGCCTATAGTGCTTGAGCTAAACTGTTGTATAAAGTGTTAGGTGTAAGCTCAGTTGTGCAGCACAGCTGCAAATGCAGCTACTGTGCAATGCAGAGTTTGCTGGGGAAGCTGGAAAGAGCTTATAGGTGGCTCACTTAAAGTTTTGGAGGCATTTTCACAAATATAGCTTCCACTGCACCTCAGATAACCTTTTCCTTAACTGCTGCCTAAGTGTGATCAGAAGACCTGCAGCATGAAGTCGAGCACAGTGTGTTCAGGAGGAGCATGTCCAACACACCTGAAGGAGGCTGATGGAGATGTGACTCCCAGCTGCCCCTTCTCCTTCACACTTCCCTGACATTCGGTGAATTGGTTAAAGCTGGGGCCACCTAAAATTTGTGGTTCAGTGAAGCTCATCCTTAACAGTGAAGCTGCTGGAAAGGTGTGAAGCTTGGTGGTGAGCAAACCAGCTCCTTCCTCATCCTGGCTTGACTACTCAATATATCACACATAGGTCCTTCACTATCTTTACCAGAAACCAAAAACCAGACCTGAACTGATCCATGCCAATGTAGGGTGCTCTGAGCTGGGAGCAACCAGGATGAGGAAATAATTTTAACAAAAATGCCATAACTAAGGCTTACAAAGTTGTATCCAAACTCTGCTGAGTGACACTTGAAGGTCAGAGAAACAAGCCACAGATCCAAGGTTGTTCCTAGGGCTGTGTGATAAATGGAAAAGGAACCTTTTGACTGGAGTTATCACTGAGTTGCTGCATCACCACTGATAACATTCATGGTTTGTGACTCATGAGCACTATAAAGATGTAGAGGTTGTGACAGAAATACAGAAATACTGGCTGATATGCAGAATCAATGAATGTAGATGTGTGAGAAAGCACCAGAAGAAAGAGCAGAGCAAAGGCTGACACAATGGTACCCACTGACAGCCAAGATCATTAACAGCAATAAAACTGGGACAGTCACTGTTTACACACCCCGAGGCCAGCACTCAGCTGAGGCCAGCACTGGTGACCTGCCACAGAAAAAACAGTGCTCTGAGAGCAGGAGGATGGCCAGCAGGTCACACCATCCTCTCCACACCTGCTTCCTACCCCTTGCTCCAAGAGGGGCAGAGGATGAAGACACCCAAAATGGGAAATGAATATAATGGGGAAAAAAACCACCTAAGATTCATAGAGCACCAAGTAAGCAGAATTCACAGGAAAAAGAAATGGCAGCATAGAAGCTGTTGGCTGGAAATACCACAGCAGACCTGGCCAAAACCCACCCTGTCACCACCAACAGAGAGCAACCCAGCAGAGAAAGTGAGAATGGGAGAGCTGATGGTCCTTGTCTGCTCTGATTTTGGGCAGACCACCCGTGCACATGCATCTTGATGCTTGCAAGTTTGAAGTTGTGATATTATGATGAATAAAATCTTATAAAATAGTCTTGAATTTATAAAATTTATGAGTTTACAGAGTGCTTTTGCAAATAAACAACCACCTTCCTCCTCCAGTGGGATCTTGCACTGAGATCTGTTGCAGTCATTTTTTGCAAACTTTTCCCTGTGTGGCACATAGCATTTACCGATACCAAGAGGTATATAGTGTGAGAAGAGCAAAAGAGTTCTCTTGGTACAGTCCTTCACAGTCTGGACAGGGTTAAGGAGAGGTACTGAATGCTGTCTTTTGATCTGTGTGCTGCTGAACACAATGATACAGTTAACAGGGGCTAGAAACAGTAGGATACTCAAATGTTCATCTCACAAAGGACTACTACAACAACACAACTCTTTTTGTAAATGTCATTAACAATTGACCTCATGTTTTGACCTAGAAAGTACAGGTGAGTACAGTTACTTGCACTGCCTGTGCATATGCCCCCAAATCTTTATGTTCTTACTGTCCTATAAGAAGACCAAATCCCCCTGAAGGAGCAGGCCCACACTTCCACAGCCTCTGAAGGGAGAGATGTGTATTTTGGGTGTGAGCAAAATGCAGCATTTGGCAACTCAGAACTTCATTTGCCAAAGTGCAGTGAGGCAGAAGGCCCAGTGGGACAGGGAAGTGCTGTACAGAGAAGAGGAAACTGTAGATGAACCCAGTGTATCACACAGCTTTCTGCTGCCACCTCTCACAGCAGAGCCCTTCCTCTGGCAGCCCGTGATCCCAGCACAGGCTCCTCAACCCAGCAGAGCAAGAAGGGACCGTTCCTCTTTTGATAGGGAGTGGGTGGCACTGAGAGCTGCACGATACCAGACTGTAAGACTTTGTGATACCAAACTACAGCTGCACGGTCACACCGACTGCAGTGCTGCTTCCCAGCACTCCCCTCTGTGCTTTTCCACCTATTTACAATCAGCCTTTGAGCTGCTGGAGAGTGGAGTGGTCTCCTCTGTTCATTTTATACACTGCTAAAGCTCTGACCAGGAGGGCAATCATGAAAACAGAAGTCAGAGTTGTTAATTTTCAACCAGAGAGAGGAAGTTTTTTTACCATGTTAGCGATTAAATACAAAAGGAACTCCAAAACACAAAAAAAACCCCCAACCCAACCAAACCAAACCAAACCATCAACCAAAAAAAAAAAATTAAAAAAGAAACAAAGAAAGAAAGAAAACCATCAGCAATCTGATGCCTTTGAGAAAAGGAACAAGTACCACCTTGGTCGGGGTGATCAGTCCATCTTACCAAAAGCATGCCTGTAGGTACTGCTTGCTCAGAACAGGAGCCCGCACCGTCCCACGGCCAGGACACCCAGACACGGCCACAGGTGCCCGGGACAGCGCAGCCTGGAGCGAGCCCGGAGCTGGGGGCGTTCCGGGCGGCTACGATCGGCGAGGCTCCCGCTTCCCACAGATCCCCAGCCCAGCCCGTGTCTTACCCTCTCGGAGGGTCTGCAGCGAGTGCCGGGCGGGCTCAAGCCCTGGCCCGTGGAGCCGCGGAGCCGGGCCACGCTTACCTGGCCAGGGTGCTCTTGCCGGAGCCGGGCAGCCCCCGCAGCAGCACCAGCCTCCCGCCGCCGCCGCCCCGCGGNGAGACACGGGCGAGGACGGGAATCTGCGGCTGCACAGCCAACGCGCTCGGCTACGGCACTAGCTGCAGACCCGGAACTTTGGCCCGAGGTAACATCGCCAACTATTTAAAGTCAGGGTTATTCCCCAAATTCTCAGAGGCAGGAAAACACAAGGCAGAGCTGACAGCGTTCCAGTCCCCTGTGCTTCCTCTCTGTATTGCGAACTACAGGGCAGGCCCGAAAGGTAATGAATCACCACAGTCCGACAAAGAGGTGGGGCTGGTCACAGGACACCAGGTACGCACGGCGACTTCTTCGCCGCTCGTCCCTTCCCGAGCAAAGAGCTATCGGAGTCCTCTGCAAGCACAGAAGCAACAACAAGGATGCCAAGGGGATGCAGATCAACAACCGCCCAACTCGGAACAAATGAGACCCCGTGCATCACGCTCACTACACCAACTGTGGGGTTTTTTTTCCTTCAGACATATTATCATAAGAGAAAGTAAAAGAAGTTTTAAAGACTTCTCTCCTCCAAAGAAAATCTGATTTCCCTTAACTTGATCACCAAAGAAGCCAAAGAAATCACAGTTTTCAGTAAGACAAAAAACAGTTGGAGTGATTATCACACCCTCCCTCCCAGAGCTACACACAGCATCACACCCAGCTTGGTTAGGAGCCAGCCCCAGGTATGCCCCATGCACCCACCATCACCAAACATCAATGCTGGAGCTTTAGGTTCTGAGGTTCCAAACAGTGCTAAAGAGAGTGTCCACACACAAGGAGAAAGCTTAGCTCCCCGAGGACATGGCACACCAACGCTGACTGAAACCAGTGGAGAAAATGTGGCAGGAAAGAAGAGACGGAAAATTTGAAATTCACAGATACTAGGGAGGGGGGTTGAAGGAAACTTAAACCGGCAACACTGAGATGAAACGTGACTTACCCATACAAGAGTACTGCGAGATTTTGAAAACTATTTTTATTTCAAGCATTCTGGAAGGCCAGGATTCAGTAACAGAAAATAAAGGCATTCAGATTTTTTACTCAATAAACAGAAGTAGGAAGACAGTATTAATCCTTGAGTGACATGTTCCTGAACTCAAACTAACCTGTCTGCTGCCACATTGAGGTCTGAAGCTGTGGTTTTGGTGGGTATGAACTCCCCTCCTCCTTGTCTTTACATTTTGTATGATGTTCTGCTGGTAGGAGAGCAGGACATTTCCAGCCAAGGAAGACACATACATATACATGGGAGATGCATTCAAACAGTGCAGCCAGAAAATTTTGCCAGTGGTACATTAATTTATAAATACACACATTGCTAATCTCTTTCATGTAGATGCAGTATTTAAGTAGAAAGAGGAGACACATTGGCAAATTCAACCATGGTGGAGCTCCAGCACGAGCTCAGTGAAGTCTTGGCTCTTCAGCTGATGTATAAACACATGCAGGGAAAGGTGAGGAAGAGGAGGTGAAAGAACAAATGGAGAAATATTCTGGATCTGCAAGCTGCACAAGTGGGAAATACTATTTCTGACAAGTAGACACAACCAAGTTTCCTGCTTCTCCTCAACCTTTTCTCCCACTTTTATTGTTACGTGAGGTGACATTTGTCTTTCCTGTCACTCCCTCTCCCTACAAGGAAGTATCCAGCCTTATGCATGCCTCATAATTGACAGAGGTTGCTCTTTATAATTAATTATAATTTGTCTATCTCTACATACATAAATATTTCCAACACCACTAACAAAAACATCAAATCACTGGCTACTAGTGCTCATTATACATCTCAGTCTATCACAAACCACACACCCTTCCTCCTGCACATTTGAATCAGTTCTATAGTGAAATGTTCTTGTTTCTGTAGTCCCAAATTCCCAAATGAGTCTAGCTGAGGGGAAGAATAAAGCCTGGTTTCAGGAGAAAAGACGGGAAGTTGTGCACCCCTGGATGAGTGAATAGGAATGATGAATGAAGATTTTTACCACTGAGGTTGTAAAGGGACTGGGTGCAATTATGACTGAGGGTGAAGGCAGAAGTAGGCTAAGACACATAACAAGCACCATTCCCTGCAGGTGAGCATCACTGCCTGCTTCTGTGGTGATATCCTGGATCCTGATACAAGTGAATTAAATACCACAGCCTGAAGATCACACCCCATAGTGACAGATGCCTCTGGTCTCCACTCTCCATCTCCACACTTGAGGATGTACTGAGAAAGTAAATCCCAAACAGCTTCAGAAAATGACCTTTTGCCATACACAAAGTTATCTCAGTTTTGATCAGTATCACATGGACAGAGAAGTTGATATTGGGGGGCAGTGTTGGGGGGAGGTGGCCAAAGATGTACATCAAAAACTCTACAGTGGTTTCTTTCTTCCAGGTTATCCCTCACATTTAAAATCCTTGGTGGCAAACTGAAGTCCTTCCATGGTGGAATCAAAGCGAGAAGTTTCTGAAATAAAAAAAAGAAGAGGGTCTGCTGAAGTTCCACAACTGCACAGGTGGCAAAAAGACTTAACAGATAATCCAGCCCTCAGACTGAGAAGAATCTGTCCAATGTTTTTTAAAGTTTCTAATACTCAGCTGTTGGTTATTTCTTTAAAAAGTTAGAATGGAGAGGAAGCAGACAATGGAAAGAAAAGGGAAAAAAAAAAAAGAATGGAAAGGAGAGTGGAAAAAGAAGATGGATGTCAAAACTAGAGACAGTAAGGACTTTACCACTTCAAAGCTGAAAAACACAGTGGATTTTTTTCTCTACATGTCACAACCCTATATAATGAACAGCTGTTCAACCAATACCACCATAGTACAGCTACATCTCAATTTTTTTTGCTACTGTGTGGATTGTTTCCCCGTGTTACATGCACTCGGGACCTCACAGACTTTCATGTTACAGAATCTATGTGAGGCAACAACCCAGTTGTTGCTCTTTCCTGAGAGCTCCAGAAACATTGCTGTGGGCAGCTCTTATTCCTCCAGGTAATTAGACTCTTTGCTTAAGTGGTATTTTGAGCGAGGTTTTCCTGGTAAGCACTGTAAAAGGCAGATGAGGTTTTCTGGTCACAATTCTGTGCACTTTTTCATGCTTAATTTTGTTTAATATTAGGGAATAAATGTCAAAGGACAGATAAGTTTTTTCCACTGTTATCTGTGTATCAAAGTAGCAACTGGAAGAGGTTTGACCATGGGATGATACTATTCTATGGCAATACTGGAAGACTGCTTTAGTCTGCTTTGTATCCTTAGTATCCTTCATCCTTATCAGATGAATTTTTTCATTTTAGCCAAAAACCAGTCCTGCCTGTCCCAGTACACTCCTCCTTTTTTGCCCATGTCCTGCTGATCTCATGGACTCTAGGACAATTCTTTTCAGTTGCAGTTTCATAGTCCAGAGCGAAAACTTTTGGATGTCTTCATGCATTACGTGTTAGAGCTGAACTGCCTCACTCAGAAGCATCACAGCCAGCAAAGGGAAGTACTGGGAATAGCACAGCCAGGAAAAGGAGGAGTGATAACACAGGGTATCAAGAGATTTGTATCATCAAAACCACACCCTTCAGGGCTGTTGTGGAAGAAGTATTCCTGCAGGGAGTTAATGACTGCTGTGCTTGAAAAAGAAACACGCCAGCTTCTGCTTTGCAGTGGTCCTGCAGATAAATGCTTGAACAGGCACATTTGTATTGCACTGGCATCTGTGAGACCTGGTCTAAGGAGAACTTCAAGGCACCAAAAAAATGCTGTTTTCACTGATCTCGACATTTCTCAAACTGGGAACTCTTGCTTAATCTCCAGAACAAATACTGATGTGCTGCCAATGCTGCAGTAAGGAGCTCTCACAAAAACTTGAGATTAACTCTGTATTTTCACAGAGAAACACAGTTCACCCTCCCATTGGAATAAAAACACCCTTACACAATATGAATACAGAAGCATGTTCATCTTGCTAACAGATTAAGTTACACTTGGCCAGTAACGCTCAGTTTGCTTTTCAAGCGAAAGGAACAAAATGGTCATATTAGCTCTCCCTTGATTCCCTATGATTTTAAAATATTTTGGTAGGAATGTCTCAATTTTCCTAGTTTTTCATTTCCCCCCTGACATTTGAAGGAATGAAATCTATTTCAACATTTACAGTTGTTCACTTGAACAGTTTCACAACCACTCTGGGATATCATTCTTGGCAAGTCTGCTTTAATCAGCAACCAGAGGGGAATTATTTTGTGGTGAGGCAAGACAACCTTATCCCTCAAAGCCAGGGGCACCATCAATCAGGAAAACTCACCTGTGCCTTACAATGCCTGCATGCAGACATTATGGAAGCACTGGAATAGTCATGTGGGGTCTGCATTACCCAGGATCCTGTGCCTGACAGTGAGCATGAGGCGATTGAAAACGCTAAGTCATTTAGGAGTGCTTCCTCCTTTCCACATACTTTTCTTGGTTTAATTATTTTAATATCCTATACTTGTAAAAGCTTAAAAGAGTCCTCCACCTGAAGGTTTGGTTGCAGAATACATGGCCCCTGATACCAGAGCTGACTGCTGCCCAGACAGGACACCCTGCACGTCCTCTCCTATCTGCAGCAACACGACCTCATCTGATCCCTTGCCCCAGCTTTGGCACTGAGCTGGACCTTACAGCAGCTTATCTAAATTCTTCAGTCCAGCAGAAAAGTATTGATTTGTTTGCTGTGGGGTTAGTGAGTTAAACGATAGCCTTCGTGTCAGCCAGCAAGTGCTGGAGCTGCTATCTGGAGCAGGGCTGGGAGGAAGGGCACTTCACACTTTGGGCAGCAATTACCCATTGCATCAGCCTGGTCTGAGATGGCAGATCCCAGCTCCAGAGCAGTCTGAACCCATGTGACCGCTGGTGTTTCATCCTCTCCCTTTAACAACCTCCAGGACTTTCCCTGACTCACTTCAGATGCTAAACTAAAACAAAGCAAAACAAAAACCCCCAACATAAAGCTCCAGCTGTATCACCCCATTCCAGCATAGATCTCAATGACCAGGCCCTGCAGAGACAGTGCAGAGACTTTTTATAAGCCAAACACTGATGAGGCAGTGGCAAAGTGTGCGTTTCTTTCATGGCAAAGCCTGCATTGCCCTCATTCTGTATTCCATAGAACTAACACAAGCTGACACAGTAGAGCTTTAGACTCAATACAACATAACAAACTGGGGTTTCCTGGCAGCAGACAGTGGCTGGGTCACAAACACACAGGGCTCTGGGTCATTTCTGCTGCACTCCTGACAAGCAGGAGAGGAAGACTGAAACAAGTTTGGGAGTAGCAGAGCAGACAGACAAAGGGAGTAAATCTGATGGGAAAAAACAGTTTGTTGGATTCAGCAACCAGATAAAGGTACAGACAGTAAGGCAGGATAATCTGCTAGCATGTGTCTATCCTTTCTTCAAGCATGAAAGGAAAAAGTTTCATATTTCACAATTTTCTCCCAGGAAGATAACAAAGCTCTTCACATTTGTTTCTTTAGCATATAAAGATTTAATGAATAACCTGGACATTTCTGGATAATAGCTTAGGATACAAACCCACACAGACAACCAGTCAGGACCAAAAGCCAAAATCCTGCTTCTAGAATGTCTGTTTTTGCAATATTATAAAGAAGTAACTTCTAAAACTTGGTAGCAGGTGTAGGCCAAAGTATTTTGTGAAAATATTTTTTTATTTGCTTACCCAATATTGTAGTATTTGATAATATAAGAGGAAAATACTGCAACCAGATGTTCTTGATGTAATTAATGATCTGTGCTGAGAGTGCCCTGCGAGACTGTTCCTCTCTGGGTGACGTGGTTCGCAGAGATCTCCCTCATCTTCCTACCCACATTGGTAGGTGGTACCAGCTAATCAGCCTGCAATGTCTTTTTTTGTCATCAATGACATATAATCAAATCAAACCCCATTCAAGAGGCTTTAATTCCAACCCAAACTATTCAACAACCTCCCCTCTGACATGAACATCCACTGTGAAAATTTCCATGTTTGTAACAGTTCCAACACAGTGCTCATCCACCTCCTTGACTCTTGCTCCAGCCAATGACTGGAGGCATGATCAGGTCAGGCACAGGGCACCAGGTGACAAAGACCCCCTGACCAGACCTATGTGGATGATATTCCATGCAAAGTCTGGATGGGAACAATTTAAGCCTCAGGATATGACATTTTTTTCTGGCTCAGTTTGCTCATGGAGCAAGTTATTCTATTTCCACATATCTCAGTTTATTTGAAAACTACAGATTAATCAATTTTCCAGTTTGGAAAGAACAACTGACTCCAAATGATAGAGAAGTTAAGCTAGCATTTTCCTGCTGGAACCCATAATCCTTCCTTCTTATCTTAATCTTCCCAGAATACCCCTCATAAACAAACCAAAGAAACTTTGCCAAGTTACCAAAGGGTTCAAAAATTCATGAGACAAGCAAAAACACGATAGCACACTTTGTCACACTAAATGAAAACATCAGTGAAAATATAACACTTCAATATATGGAGTCTTACTGCGACCTCTTGCTACTGTTTCTCCACTGAAAAGCAGAACTGACACCTTTTCATAACTTGGGGAAATACTAGTTTATTACTCATGGAGTTCTTTTCATAATTAGACCCTTAATGGAGCAGCATTACTCGCCATGCTGAAAAGATAAGGAAAGTAGGACTGTGATGACTCACAACAGATTGCCACAGCAACCAAAATGGGAATAAATTCCAGCTGATTGGCATCCTACCCTGCTGCTTTCACTTCACCACACAAGTTTTAGATTTCAGAGGAAAAAATAAAATCATATGGCTTTAATAACAAAATACTGCCTTCTCTTTTCCCCATTCAGGCTTGAAAGAAACAAAATCCGAACAACCCTAACTCAATTAAAACCCAAGTAAATCGGGAGATACTAAATGCACCTTAAAATTATAATAAATAATGTTCTTTAGATATTTAATAAAAATGCATTTGGTCAAATATAATTAGAGTGAAACATTCACAAGTTGACTGATTACCTGTTTGTTCATACAGAATTTAAGGCAGTCAGTCATGACTGATGAAATGCAGCATCCAGACAGCCAGTGCAGGTTATGATGTTCTCCTCCATCACATCTTGACAGAGCTCCATGTCTGATAGTGTTTCAGAAGAGTCTTGATTCTCTTTGTGATTTTTATTTGAATCTTCAAGACTGATAACATCACCTAAAAAATAAAGAATTTACAAACTGCAGTCAAACACACCTTAAATTACCTTACATAGTTTGTTATTTCTGTTGTGTCAGGATAGAGTATTTCTAGAACAAGCTTTTATTTTATCAGAATTCTCTTGAATTTTGCCTCCTAAATGGCCAATAAAATAAATGAAAATTTTCAGGTTTGTCTCTCACAGGGAGTGCGGAGTGAGAGACAACATCAATGTGTACGCCTATTCCCACTCTTACGCTGGCTCTCCAAAAGCACCTTCGTTCTAAAATACAGAAACTTCTCTCCTATTTTAGACAGCAAATCCTACCAGCTTTCAGGGAACTACTGTTGTGTATTTTTAAACTTGTTACAGAACCTGTGAAATTGTACTGCATTAATATGGAAATCATGGAAAAAGACAATGAGCAACCTCATCCCATACCCTCCACACTGCAGGAATTATTGTGTGCAGAAGTCCAGAGCTTCACCTGAACCCTGATATCTCTTACGGCTCAGGTGTGTGACCTCAAGTGCAGTCCGACAGCAGCTGAACATGAGCCAGCTGTGCTCAGGTGGCCAAGATGGCCAATGGCATCCTGGCCTGGCTCAGGAGTAAGGTGTCCAGCAGGACCAGAGCAGTGATTGTCCCCCTGCAGTGGGCACTGGTGAGGCCATGCCTCAAGTTCTGTGTTCAGTTCCAGGCCCCTCACTACCAAAACACACTGGCGCGCTGGAGCGTGCCCAGAGAAGGGCAAGGGAGCTGGGGAAGGGTCTGGAGCACAAGTTCTGTGAGGAGCAACTGAGGGAGCTGGGGGTGTTTATCCCGGAGAAAAGGAGGCTCAGGGGGGACCTGATCATTCTCTACAACTGCCTGAAAGGAGGGTGGAGCCAGGTAGGGGTCAGCCTCTTTTCCCAGGTAACAAATGACAGGACAAGAAAATGGCCTCAAGTTGTACTGGGGAGGTTTAGATTGGATATTAGGAAAAAATTCTTTACTGAAAGAGTGGCTGGGCTTTGGAACAGGCTGCCCAAGTGTTCAAAAAGCAGGTTGAGGTGGCACTGAGAGACATGGTTTAGTAGTGAACTTGGGCAGTGCTGGGTTAATGGTTGGACTCAATGATCTTATGGGTGTTTTCCAACCTAAATAATTCCATGATTCTATTGTTATGCTGCTAACATTTAGTGAAAATGAAGTTTAATTAACTTGAAGATACTCAACCTTTCAGGTCAGTAAACTCTTAAGAAAGACTATGTCATGCTAAACACCATTTTGATCTAGAATGGATAAGTTTGAGCTAATTACTGGAATATTTCCATGTGGGAAACTTTATAAGGCAATTTTAGCACTTATATGAGAAAAAGTGAAGTGATGATAGCAACCATTGCTCTGTGGACCATGGTACATGATCAGTGGCACAAATTCATTTATCACATCATTGTACTTTTGCACAAAGAGTGTTATTAATCAGTGGGAATGAAAAACCCTGTGATAAGAAGAATTTTCTACAGTTTTTGTATCACAGAATAGACTTACCAGTCAAGCCATCTCCATTCTGCAATCCGTTTGTTTTCTGTTTTTCCTAAAATGGATAACAACAGTCCAGCAAAAAGAAAGTGTGTGACAAGAGATGTTACTTTGGGCAAGAACAAAGTCCATGCTCTATTGTATAATTACTAGTTCATTGTCATCAGGATTTTCTTGATATGCACAACCAGACAAGGAAAAAAAGTAATTTGAGAGGTGACACTTTCCAGCTAGACAAAGAGAATTCTTTTTCCCACAGTCACGCAAAATAATTTCTCTGCAGCTCTAGCAGAGATGATGGAGGATGAGATTTGCTCAGTTGATGAGAGAAAACTATAAGAAGGAAAACATCTGAATGATGGTAGCTTGTACTTAATGAATAAGGTCAAGTCAAGACACATATATCAAAGATTTTTCACCCTTTTTTAACTTCTTTGCACACACTTCTGAAGTTGATCTTACAAAACCTGAATCCTACCATGGCAAATAACTGGTTTTAGAAATATTCAGAGTAGGGCAGAAAACACCTGTCTCCATTATTGTGGATATTAAAGCAAATTTGCTAACAAAGAACTGAAGAATTCCCCTTTGCACCTGAAATATTGGAAAGCCTTCCAAAATCCCCTACAATTCATACCTCCACAGAGGTCTTCCACAGTAAATAGATCATCTTTGAAACTTTCCAGTCAAGGGGAACTATATAATCATCTGGCAACAAGGATTCTGCAGAAGAAAATATTTTTGCAGTTAAGAGTTCAGATCTCTCCACAGCCAAAATATATCACTGAATTACAATTTTTGCATGTTATGTATATGTATATTTTTTAAAGCAGATATTTAAATTAACCAGCAGCAAAATCAGAATTTAGCATTTCTAGAATCTAAGGCCAGTGCACAAGAGGGGAAAGAGAGGGAAGGAGATTTGCGTTTGGTTTCTTTATTTAGACAAAGGCTTTCCTACCATACTTTCATCTCCCCCGCATACTCCCCCCAAAATAGGCACACACAAGAAAAACAAAGTTTTCAGCAAAGAAATTAAAAGAAACGGAACTTAAATAACAACTTTTAAATTTTAAAATGCTTAATTATAAGAATTTGTGCACTATCAGTTGAGAAGTTGCTTTCTAAAATGTTTTAACTCTAACACCCTTTAAGAAGCTGAAAAGAGACTCTTTATAGGAAAACTGTCTGAAATATATTCCAACTAATATGAGAATCATACAAGCAAGACGGGCAATTAGATCTTTAATTTATAAATACCTACAGACATTTATTTACTAAAAATATCCCCTACAAAATGATTTCAATAAAGATTGACTGCAATTCCCGGTGCTGTAAAATAATACCACTCAAATGGGTGCATCAATAGTTGCCTGTCAATATACTGTACGCTACAAAAAAAACCAGGATAATTTTGGGAATTGTAGGATAATAATAATAAAGGAGAATGTGGCCAGCCAAGCACAATTCTGATGGGAAAACACCAGAAGTCAGCAATCACAAGCTGGCACAACTTCAGAGAGATATCAGAGTAGGTTTGTATTTCTTAAAGGTTATTTCCAAAGGAAACTCACCTAAACTCCAGAGAATGTTACCTGTTACTGACTCAGAGAAAAAGGACACTTGATTCACTAACCTACTGAGTGTTTCTGAATGCCTGGTTATTCTTTTTCTTTCTTGGAAGATGACTGTTTTAAAGTTATGGCAAACTCTCTCTAAGATTATAAAAATTAAGATCACTAATAGGGAGATTCACCAAGTTTGGAGAAGAAAAATGTTTTATATGTAACAGCTGAGGACATTGACAGTATTTCCTTGCTTAATTTCTGCTCTATATGTCAATTCCTTTAGTGTGTGGTGCCAGATTTAGGTAAAGCAGCACTACATGTCTTTTAGGAACCAAGCCAAGTAATGCTTCCTATGATTTGCATCACTGTTCTGGCACGTGGCATTGACATCAACTTTAAAAAAAAACAACAAAGAATCCTGAGGTCAGTTTGAGCAGATAAACAGACATAAGCTGTTGTCTGTTAGATTAAAATTCTCATATGAAAATTCATGCTCAATTTTAAATTCTACTGAAACAAACAAGCAAATGTAAAGGTATATTGAAAAGCTGGTCTGTGTTTTTTAATCCTATTTGTTGGTTAAATGAAAGTTACAGTTTCTCCAGTAAATCTGGATCTAACAAACTGAAAAACACTATGCACAGGCAATATGGCTCTTTCACCAGGTGTTCTAGGGTGACTTCCCAGCAAAACTCTGTTGTTGTCACTGGTTACAGATCTGTGGGATTACACTGGTCTGCAGTATACTCAGAAATCATGGTTGGCACTCTGAATTCCTTTGAGGATTCATCGTCTTTTATCTGCTAACTTGAAATTATTAAACTGAAAGGACAAAAGTAAGACATGTGGAGCTCTGGAAGGCAAGTATACAACACTGGGACACTTACTAAGCAGGCACATTTAAAAAGAAGACCTTTACTTCCTTTAAGTGAACATCTTGTAAGTCTGATATTCAATTTCAAACTAAATTAGATTTTGGGAAAGATTTTTGGAAAGATTTTCAACAGCATCTAAGCCATATAAGAGTGTATCAAAACTTTACTAAAAAAGGAGAATGTTACTATCTGGAATATATAACAAAACATGCAGCCTTTATATAAGAGCACACATTTTGTATCACATTTTCATTTAGTTCCATAATCATCACAGTAAAGTCTTACTCAGTAGGATGTATTAAAACAGGATTTAGTTCTGTAATCAACATAGCAAAGTCTTATTATTAAGGATATATTAAAATGTCAACAAGTGTTTCATGTTTGGATTTAAACATAGTCAATTTTTGTTACTAAAAAGACTGCAAATACAAGGCCAAACCGAAAGCTCCTTTGACAGAGACTGAGGATTTTAGGTAAAAACTAAATACTATAACCAAAACAGCAGTGATTTTTTTTCAACAGTGTTGATATTTAACTAAGAACTGCAATAAAAATTAGTTTTTAACCACAGTATTTTCATTTGTTTATTGGTTTGGAGGGAGTTCTTTGGTTTTTGTTTGTGGTTTTGAGGAGGTTGTGGTTTTTTTTATTTTACATAGGAGTAGTAAGAAAAGCATTATACCCAGTGGAAGACCTGGAGAACCAAAGAGCTGCACAAGTTGAAAAGCAAATCCTAATGATAAGGGAAGTCCCAGAAAACTACATTTTGTATCTGCATCTTGATAATCTTCAAGTTGTGATGCCTTTGCTGGCTCAGAGTCATCAGCTCCATTTGCATTTTCACTGCAGCTTGCCAATTTATTGGAATCTTCTAGATATTCAGAAACAACTTTAACAGAAGACAAAACATCTGGTTGACCATTTGTAACCTCTGAAGAAATGTATTCACCCTCGTCCTCTTTTTTATTAACTACCTGTTGTGGCTGAAGAGTTGTAGCTTGCTCATCCTTTGTTTTGGAATCTACACAAACCCTGCAAGCGTATTCTGATGTAGGAGAACATTGTCCTGAATGAATGTAAGAAATATTATGTAACAGAGCATCTGCATCCGGAGTTGGTAAGGAATATTCCTGCCATGCATGGTCCTGTTCATGTGCTTCTCCACAGTTCTTGCTTAGACAGTTTTTTTGCCTCATTTCCAAAACATTATTTTGGGAAATATCTTCTCCTATTGGGACATCCTTCCCTCCCTCTGTATGATCACAGATCTGTCTTGGTAGGTTAAACTTTGGTGCTAAGTTCACAATTCTTCTGTATCTCTTCCTCTTCAACGTAATTGGTGTAGCATCATTTACTTCACTTGAACCCTCTGTGAAGGTAACCCTGGCTTCCACTAGGGAATCAAAGTGCACTTCACCAGTCAGAGAGGTAGACAGACCATTGCTTCTTACATTGCCAACTTCCTCAGGTCCTGTTTCATTATTGTGTTCCTTTACCAATCCCTCATTTGACTGATAGCAGTTTAGCTCTGCTGAACGGTTCGTGTGAATCTGTTCAGATTCCCTCACTTTTTGAGATATTTGCTCACTTACAAATTTATCCTCAGAGCAAGGAGAGAGAGAAACTTGAGTATTGAAGCCCATCTGCAATTCCTCAGTAGATAAATTAATTGAAAAAAAAGCCCAGGCATTGGAGCTAGTCTCTTCTGCTGGAGATTTGTCCTCTGTGTTATCAGGCACATTATTAATTATGTTTGAATTGTAACACTGAGAGATTCCTTTTTCTTCACTGTTTAAACCTACCAGCTTGGCTTCCAAGTCAGGTTCACATGTAATTTGACATGATCCCAGTTTGTTTTCTGTGCTTAATAATGACATATCGTAGTCTTCTGAAACGCCTTCTGTTTCCTGGACAGAATTTTTATCATTGCTTATCGTTAAGAAACTGCAGAGATTGTCTTTGTGCCTTTGCTTTGCCTCCTCATCATCTAATGCATTTCTGGTTAGGTTTTCAGTACAAAAAAATTTTACATCTCTTAAAAGCAAACCATCACTTTCTACAGGCAATTCATTTTTCTGTGCACTATTTGACATCACTGAGACCTCAGGCACAGTGACCAGAAAACTCTCTCTTGAAACCCCTGCAGCTTCTTCTAGTTTTTCATCACCACTTGTAGGTTGCTCTTCAGAAACTCTTACTGGATCCTCTGGGCCCTTGCTGAATGTACACAATGATTTTTTGTCTTCTTCCAAGTCATCCTCTTCGCTTTCCGATCCATCACAGTCATCTGGAATTGGATAATGAGCTACTCCACATAACATTTTCTTCATAATTTCTGTATGATTACTTTTCATTTTTTTGTTTCTTTTTCTCCTTTTCTTCTGCTTTGTTTTTGTTAACAGGTATCCAGGGTTCTTGCTTAAAACTGTCTGCCTATGTGAAAACAAAGAAGATCAAATGTAAAACCCCAAACAAATAAAAAAAAACAAACTCCCACTAAATTAGAGTAACAATGTATTCATGGGGATCAATTTGAAGAATAGGTACTTTATGTTACTATGATCAAACACAGACTATCTGCTTTTTTCAATAGATAAGATCTCAGATAACACCTTCCACTGATTAAACAAATGCTAAATCAATACAATTCAGGACAATCCTGAACATTTAAATCCGTTTAAGTAAACCCAGCTGCCATCTCAATAACTTTGCTGTACAAAAAGTATCACAAATCATCGTTAGACCAAACATTGTGTTTCTAGCATGATGTTTGAATAATAGATCCTAATGAAATTCTGAAATTTCATTAAATGCCATGCAGAGAAGAAAGGTACTAAGTAGAGGACAATTTCATCCATTAAGATCAAATAACCAGGTTCAAAACATACTAACCAAAATCCAAATAATGTAAAGTTACAGTGACTACAGCAATTCTGATATTTACTGTTCAGTATATTTAGTATTGATTCATACATATTTGGAAGAAATATTTCATACTTTACTATCAAAAAATAATACACTGTGGAAAAATTAAGGTGCTGTAGGAAAAATAACACATTTATTTACAGTTAATTTTGTAGCTCTTTTCAGAATGTCTTATTTATTTTGTCTGAATTTCTCATCAAGTTTAACAGAAAGCAGCCCTGACTTCTCTAAAATCTTGACATTGGCCCATCAGCTAACCCTAAAAGGAAAACCCAGTCCAGAACATCTCCCTCTACCATTCTTCAGAGAGATGAGATTTTCAGAGCTAAGTTTGGTTGATAAATCTTTGTACCAAAGACCTATTCCTTTTCTGTAATTCTTCACTTTGCTGAAACTCTTTGTTTAGGATGGTACTTCACTCAACACACTAAGGCAAAGCAACACCTAGAATTATAGGGTAAAATTAGTTGATTTTGGGGAATGCATATGTAAAATTACCTGCTTTATTCAGCGCTGTATTCTGAAACTCTTGAGAGAAACAATACAAAACAAACCATAAAAGGGTGACTGATACTCTAGGGGGAAAGCTGATCATTAGGAGGCAGCCTGGAAACTAATGGGAATCCTATGGGAATTTATCCTTACCCTTTAGTAATTCTTAAATTTATTCACTGTTAGTCTCCTGTAAGTTATTCCTTAATTTGAACTCTACAAAGCAAACCCTTCTTATTCTCTGAGTGCAAAGGACAGCAGCAGCCTTCTCAGCATAGCAATGAAGTTTGTTGACTGCAACAGGATTCAAAAGTCCTGGTGCCTTGACATTGCTGCAAAGGGCACTACAGATGTCCATAGTGATCTTGTTGGAAATTTACTTCTCTATAATAGCATCCAGATAAGAAATCCTACTAAGAAATGGGATTTCCTTTAAATATCGCCATTTAAGTCCAAATGGTGCTTTTCTCCAAGTAATGAAAACTGACTTCTCCTTCTCCAGTTCTGTGTATTTTCAATATAGTCCCTGTGGTTTAAATGGGAATGTCCACACCATGATGACTGAAATCAGACATAACAAATTCCATGGTGAACTCTGTTCACAGTAGCCTCCACAGCCAGCAACATGCCTCCTATCTCTTTAGAAAAAGAAACATAGAATGCTGAAGTTTTAGGATTGAATAGATCTTATTTGTCTATTGAAATAAATAATATCAAAGTGAAGTACCTGCAATAATAGCTGAAGAGATTACTTTCTTATATATACCCCATATAAGCAGAAACCATATACTTATCCAAGATTATCTCTTAAATCTTGACATTAACTTTCGTATTTGGTGAAGAAAATTCATAACTTGAAAGTGGTTTTACACAAAGAAATTCTTTGGACTTCTCAGATTCATAAACCCCCTTTCCCAGTGAAATAGAAAATAATGTCCCAATTTTAACTGTTTTTAATGTTGTGGGGAATAAAACATCAGACCTGTGCCACCAGTTCCAATAAGAATTTATTGTTGTACCTAAAAGTCCTTGTGCTGCCAGAACAACTGTAGAAATGACAACCAAATTATCCATGTCAGCATTGGCACAGGAAAGGAATGAACTTCTCCGGCCTTGATATTATTGTAGCTAAACTTTTCTTATCACTCACTTCTCCCAGATATGAACTTGTATTGCTACTGCTGTAAATAAACTTCCCCAATACTGGTACAAGCATATTTCTGATGTCTAATCCCTGACACATCTGACACCACTTTCTGGACAATGCTGACAGAAACTTTCTTAGGCTGGGATGTTGCATCAAAGGGTATTGCAGAAATGAGGGATAAAGTCTTAAAGGTCTGCACACTTTCTTAGTCTCCTTACAATTAATTCTGAATTAGGAAGGAAAATTACACTGGATGGGATTCACTTTAAAATGCAAGCACAGAAAAAACACATCCACCAAATAATAGGAAAAGAATTCCCTGGATGATCCAGAAAAACTAACACCTATTACTGCATTGAAATCGTTGCATGTCAAAATAATAACAAATACAAATGTTGATCCAGGATGATGATTCAGCATACCTGGATATGACCATGAATAGTGACATTCAACTGCTCATAAATACAACTATGTAATTTCTGTGCTTTGGAAATATGGAGATTTTATAACAGTTTGAGGAAATTAGTTTTCTAAAGATTTTAATTTCCTAAAGAAAGGACTAAATCAAAAAGGAAAAGTGATGAACTATTAAGTGTAGAATAATAAAATGTATTATTCTTCATGGTTCCAGGTAACTTTTGGTTTTCAATTGATTTTAAGAAAATATTATTTCAAGGAAATATTCTAATGCACTATGATGGCATAGCTAAAATTTCCTGCTTGGGGTATAACCCCATGTCACGTTACAGTTTCTGCATTCAATAAAGCAAATTGTCTACTACTTTTTCATAAGATTTATCTTTGTTCCTCCTCTTTTAGTCCACCTACATGCCTTTTGAGAGCTTCTCTTACTGTAAAACCATATGGCATACAACCACTGAGAAAATGCAAGAACCAGCATGGAGACAGACTTCTCTTCTTTACAGGGTTATTTGCTAGTGAGCTGTTATTAAACCCTACAACACATGCAAAAGGGAAAAGAAAAAAAGGTGCTATTTCAGCTGGTATTTAAATTTTGCTACATATTATGAATTTAGAAACCTGGTTAGTAACAAAAAGACCTGAAAAATATAATGGTATCTTTGTTGAAATAGGAATTCCCCTTCTTCAGCCTACTGTTTAGATGATACTAAAAGCTTTTTGCCATAACTCTGTTACATGTGACTTTAAGGTTGTAGCCTACTGCTCAAAACACCATTGACCAGCTTGACTGAGAGTCAGTGCTCAGACAACACTTTCAACTGGAGAAACAAATGCACTCTCACTGAAGCAGAACACACTAATTAATCTAAAGAAGTAAGTCACATTTTGCTGAAAAATGGCAAACCCAAAAGAGTTACTTATTTGCAGTTGTACAGACTTCAGCTCTGCATCTAACATGCATCTAAGCTGATGTCTGCTTGATATACCGAAATGCCTGCAGTCACTGCTGTAATGAAATATAAGATGGAATCATAGAGTCATTTAGGTTGGAAAAGATCTGAGATCATTGAGTCCAACCATTAACTCAGCCCTGCTAAGCCCATCACTAAACCATGTCTCCAAGTGCCACATTTACATGTCTATAAATACCCACAGGGATGGTGACTCCAGCACTTCCCAGGGCAGCCTGTTCCAGTGCCTGACCACCAGTAAAGAAATGTTTCCTAATCATCAGGAAAGACGGAGGAACAGATAAATTTAAAATCCAATTCTATATGACATTTAGCAATGAGGTACATGGTCTTTCAGAAATGTATGCCATCATTAACCTCCAAAGTCTATGGACTGTGTTTTCAACAAAAAAATTACAGCAGAGCAGCTTGCCTAAGATGACACTTACTGGGATACATTTCACTTTCCCCATCTGGTAAGTACAAGCAAATTCTTGTATTCCTTGTAACCTAATTTTGCTTCAGAAACAATTAAAAATTAAAGTTGTAATTTTGGAATAATAATAATAATAATAATAAAAACCTGCCAAGTTACCAGTCTTTTTGTTACATATCTTGCCTTTAATACTGAAATGAGTGATAAAGATCTAATTCTGCAAAACCAAGTGGAAAAATTGGGTTATTATCAGGTGATCAAGCACCTGGAAAAAAACCCACAAAACTTGCCAGCATTACTGGGCTTCCTGAAAGTTGAAACTCCACCAGAGAATTTAACTTAGCACTTTGCTGCTGAAGAAACAGTCTTTGTCACTCTTTCCTACTTTGCTCCAGATGTTGCCCTTGCACTTCCACTACGGACTTTTGCTGGCTCTACCACTCTCCTTTGGGGGTGGATTCACATGCCTGACACTGCATCAAAAGAAAAGAAATACATATTTTGTTGTTATGCTCATTTAATTCTCAAAGCAAGAAGTAAAAAAAAAGTCTAGCTAAGACAAAGAAGTAGCTGGTGGGAAAAAGTGAGTACCTTCAGCAACTACATGTCAGGTTGCCTCACAGCAGAGAAATTCATCACAGATAATTTTCAAGAAATGTTTACAAATCACAGTGTTGGAAATAATTCTCTCTGCCCCAAATCAATAAAGATCCTACTAACTGAATTAAATCTCAAGTAACTCAGTATTTATTATTCTTTCGTCTCTCCACAGCATTGCCACTGGTGGTGAGATTTAAATACCTCTATAAAATAATCTACCACAGTGCTCAAAGAACTGGTCTTATCTTTAAATTTTCTACAGGAGTGATGTATATACAGTTCTGTGCAAGGTATAATCAGTCATCAGACTGCTGCCCTGTTATAGTCCAGAAAAAAAGGACCTTGATCTAGAGAGTACACAGAGAATAGCATACAATTGGTCTGATTAACACATGGCTTTAGAAGCTGTTCATTTAATCAAATACATGGCAAAGTGCAAGCACTTTCCAAGGTTAAAAACCCAAACAACCCATCCAGCAAACCCCCACCTTCCAGAGGAAACAGCAATTCAGTTTCAAATGACAGTCCATTCACTCCACAGAAATTTCAGATGGGGTGACTTTACTGATCTTTGTCTGGCCTGGTTCATGAAAGTTATGAATATCTTTTTATTAAAATGTCTTATTTTGGCTCCTTAATCATAGAATATGCTGATCAAGATTAAAGAAATCAATCCTGAATATACTGTTTGACACATACGTTTATGTGTCCTGAATATACTTGTGCCTAATATGAAATATCTACTTTCTGAACAAGTGAAAAAAAAGATAGATAGATATGGTATCCTCTAGATACCATGAATGTCTCACCTGACACTTCAAAACTGAGAAAAGAACCAAAACAACTCCCGCAGCAACAGATGGACTGATGGATGACAATAGAGAAGAGGTGCCATTTTTTTCTCTGACTAAAATTTTCAGCATTATTAAGCATGACTTGGTGTTTAAAAGCAGGTTAAGGTGAAGAGAAGGACAACATGAAACACTCCAAGTGATCTGATTACATCTTAAGGGGATGTACTTAAAATACAGAGAAAAAACCCTGGAGTTTCATCATCAGCCTTTCCCCCACAAAGGCTCAGTAGATCAATTTTAACTTCTGGCAACATTTAGTTCTTTGAAGAGAACATCATGGGCACTGATGCCAATGTTTCAACTCTCAAGTGCCATAACAGTCATCTTGTCATGCACTCTGAAGTTACTGTTCAAATAAATAAATATTTTAACCAGAAAAAAGAAGACCCACATACTGTGATACATCATCCTAGCAAAATTAAAGCAAATACCTAAGTCCACCAAAGCACAGACCGTAAGCATGGGACAAAAGCATGAGTTTTAGAAACACAAGAAGATACTGCAAACCTAGGGAGTAAAAAAAGTATGAAGACAAATACACTGTATGACACAAAATACTACTTTTAACAGAACAAGAAAAAAATTCAAAAGGACATCTTAGGGAATGGGGTATTATATGCTCAGCATTTAAATCAGCAAGGGTTTGCACTGAGGCATTTACAAAATTGGAGAAAAAGGTGTAGGTCTCCACACAAGTTTATAATGTAGGGAAGAAAGAGGAAGGAGGAGATGGATCCAGTTATGAAGACAACTGCAATAACACAGTTATTAGCAGTTCAGGAATAAACAAAAAGGGGAGGGGGGAAGTTACAACAGCAAAACAGTAAAAGAAAACAGTATCAGCAAATATTAAGTAACCAGCAACTAACCTAGATTATAGCAGCATTAAAATCCAAGTAACTGCAGACAATGTTGCTATTCAGAACATCTGCTCTACTTGTTGCACTCATCCTGTGCATCTCAAATGCTCTATGAAATACTGAGAACTACAGATAATTCTGATAGAATGCACATTCCATGGATCTTATTACACCTTTTTCAACCAATCTCCACACTTTGTCATGATAGCATCCAAATTTTATTTACTATTTCCTCATACTACACTTCGTTCACCAAAGGGCTAGAGATACACAAAAGACACGATGAATTAGCCCTTAAATATGATTACTTTTTACAAAACAGCCCTGTATTATTCCTAGAGTGTTGGGGATGAATAGATGCAGAAAACTGTCTTTCAATTTTTCCATTTAGTGAGCATAAACAGAAATTTGTCTTTGGAGAGAAAATAAAAATTTACTTTAGATAAGCACTAATATATGCTATTATTTTTTAGTTCTGGAAAGACAATACAGCTAACAAATGGACACTGAGAGAAGGGGAGCGAAGCTAAAGGCGGTATCAGGAACCTGTGAGCAACTCTGCCAACACAGCTATGAAACATAACCGCAATAAAGGGTACAGCCACTTTTGCTGCGAGTGAAAGTCAGAAACTTAGTATCCACCTGAAAAAAAGAACAGCATCACAGCTGGCATCCAACAATCCGAGACCAGGCAGCACTTCCATTAGTGATTTAAAACTCTGCTCTGATAGGTAAGGGCTAACTCTTCTGATATTTCGGACACTGCTCTCACTCCATCACTTATAGCAGAATGACTTCTGTCAGAAAGGGCCTCTGGAGATCATGCGGTCCAACCTCTGCTCAAAGGAATATTGTGACATTGTTCCACAGTGCCTTGCCCATGTAAGTTTTGAACATTCCAAGGATGAGATTACACAAGCCACTATCCAGTATAAGTTTCCCATGTTGCAACCTCCACCTGTTCCTTCTCTTCTAAGAGGACCTAGACCTAGGACCAAGAAAGGCATCTAAGTATTAATTATTAGAACCAAAACTCCATTTTAGACTGCAGGAACAAAGCAGTAACAGAATGAAACACAATGCTCTGCCATCCAAATATTACATACAAAGAATTCCATTTATAATCCTGTATATAATGAATTTTTGCTGCACTGATATACACACAGTCTCGATAAAGTGAAGAATAATCCTAAATATTCACTGAGTATTTAGCACATGTGGCAAATGGCTGCAAAGAGCCACAAATGCAGCTCAGACATACAGACCTGACCTGCTTCAGGCAGAGCATTCCATGTCTATACGTTTGTTGTCAAGGTCTCTGAACAACACTGAAGGCTATGAACTGAACAACACTGAAGGCTCTGAACAACACTGAAGGCTATGAACAACATCTTGAAGGCTATCAGGAAAAACGCTATCTTACAGGCTATCAGGGAGAAAATAATGCAGTCAATCCACTCCTAAATCAGGCTCATGAGCCTTCAGAAACTATTAATGGTTAAGAGCAAGATGTGGGATAAGCCCTTCAGTAACTTCTCATTGACTATAACACATGCTACTTAGACCTAGGGAATGACTAAAGAAAAAAAATTATTAAAAATATTGTGAATAATATAACAGCCACACAGGACTATGGGCCTATGACTAAGACTGATTTGTACATGATACAATACATCCCTTAGAAATATGCAAATGTTTCTTCAGTAAGCTAAGGCAGCACTTCTTAATCTGTTTGCAATTCAGAAAGATGTTCAACAATGTCCACGACAGAATTCAGCCTTTTTAAAATCAGCAGTTAGAAAACATGCAACTACATCTTCCAAAAGAAAAGTTCAATTGCATTCTCTCACACACACACCAAAAAAAAAAATTTTAACATTACTAAAAAGACTGCAAGTTCAACTGATTTTTTCTCTGTTTTCGGTTTTCATGGATATGATATATTCTGGATTGGCACAATATTATATTGTTGCAAGAACACTATAAATCAGTAAGGCACACATGGCATGGTCAAGGACTGCCTGCCTACCAGAGAAAAGAGGCAGCATTATCAGCTAAAAGGAAACTGCAAAGACCAGTTCCAGACAAAATACTTCAATGCTTTTATTATCCTTGATCTAGAATTACACCGACAGTCTACCTCAAGCAAAACCCACTATCTGCAGCTTCTCCATTACTACAGAAATAAAGTAAGACAAATTTGAGATGATCAGACCTTGACAAACTGTTACTTTTTTCAAAATAAGACCAATTATGTTTTCACACATTTTTTGTGAACTCAAAATAAGCAGATATACTGCTAATTTCAACCAATTAGCCTATAAAAAGAGAAAAAAAACCCACAACAAATTTACTGATGTATGAGATTTTTACTTAGGATATTAACAGAGAGCTTTAATTTCTGCTCTAGCTTTTATTTCAGAAGGACAAGAACATAACATTTAAAATGAGACAAGCATCACTTTAGAAACACTGAAGGTAAATAGTTCTACATCTGATCCACATGAAACAAAACTTACTCTTCAGCTAAAAGAAGAAAATACCAACAAGTCTAAATTACTACAGGGAGGACACACAAAACTATTAAATATAAATGTTATGGGTCCTATCTCAGCTAGAGAAAGCCTCGTTTTAAGTTATCTATTAACACAGAAACAATCGTCTCTACAAAAGGTTTCAAGAGACAGATGACAAGAGACAAAATCTCAGCCTTCTTCTTAAACACAAAAAGCTTAAAAAATTATGCATCATGGCATAATTAAAATTAACCTCAAGAGGATATGGCTACAAGAATAGAAGACAAGATTCCTCACAGCAGACAATTTAGCATGACATGTTAAAAAAATTACTGGTGTTACACCAGGTTGCCATGGTTTATACCCAGTTATCACCTCAGCCCCACACAGCCCCTCACTCAACTCTCTTCTGGTGGAACAAAGGACAGGATCAGAAGGGTAAAAGTGAGAAAACTCACGGTTTGAGATAAAGACAGTTTAAGAGGTAAAGCAAGAGCTGCACACACAAGCAAAACAAAACAAGGAATTCATTCACCACTTCCCACAGGCAGGCAGGTGTTCAGCCATCTCCCAGGAAAGCCAGGCTCCATCAAAAGGAACTGTTACTTTGGAAGACAATCAGCACCATTCCAAACCCCCTTGCTCCTTCTTCCTCCAGTTTTATATACTGGGTGTGATGCCATAAGGTCTGAGATCTCCCTTTGGTCAGCTGGGGTCAGCTGTCCCAGCTGTGTCCCCTCCCAATTCCCTGTGAGGAGCACAAAGGCCTTGAAGCCGTGTAAGCACTGCTCAGCAAAATAAAAACACTCAAGTGTTATCAGTAATGTTTCCAGGGCAAATCAAAAACACAGTCCCAGACCAGCTATTCTGAAGGCAACTAACTTTATCTCACCCACAACCAGCACAAAGGTCTTCTAGGGTTTGGTCTTGGGGCGGTGACTTTTTTCTTGTCCATACAAAATCAAGAAACTAAATCACCCAAAGAATGCCAGTGAAAATTTTTTATAATTTGGAAGTAAACCAATAAACCATGAAACAGCAGCTTAGATGAAGCAGTAAAACTAGAACCACTTTTCCATATACAGCTAATGCAAGGTAGTCTGCTATATGAACCAATTTAGCTATGTTCTACAATTAATTTTCATTTAAATTTCATGCTTAGAAAAGTTAAGTCTTAAATTTACTTACCAAACATCCCACTAGTTTCAAGTATGCAGGAGAAACTCAGGATTTGTATTTATATTATGGCTCTATGCATTAGCTAAATTTAAAAAAACATCCCAACCTGACATTATTATTTCATGAATTATGATGAACTAGCAATTTATTTTAAAAGTGAACAATGGGAAACCTTTGTTCTAGATACATTATCATCATCACCAAAAGTACTGTATAGCAAGTACAGACAATAAGAATTTTCAGATCCCCTGTCTACCTGAGCAGCAAGTTCTAACATTTTTTGCACATACATTTTGCCCAAATAACTGATTTTCCTTGGTTTTGAGGGCATGTTCCTGCAATAAGTATTTCATATAATTCTTTATCTATAAATTGTGTAGTGTAAGATCAGCTTCTGAGATATGTCTGTCTGTGATCTGTGACTGCCATATCCTTAAAAATATCCTTAAAAATATGATTACATCATGAAATAGAAGTGTTACACCAATTCCAGTGGGTTTTCACCTACCATGTCACTGTACTTACCTTAGAATACAACTGCACAGATGAAGCAACTTAAAAATGTTTGATACACAAATTGCAAAGCTTCCCTTTCCTAAGTGTCCTTTTCAAACTGCAGGCCTATTGACCAGCATGCTTCGCACAGCAAAAACACTCCCATGCACCATCAATTAAAAAGGTAGCACAAGAAAAGCCACACTGTCTTAAAACAGTACAAATTAGTACCTATTCAATTAAATGGTGCTAAACAACCCCATTTCAATCTTCAATAATCAGCTTTGCCATGCACACTGTGTGAATATTACATAAAAGGCACAATAAATTTTATCATGTTATATAGCTTACAGTAAAATAGAGTAAATGAGTCTAAAATGAGTCAAATTTATCCTCCCCACACTTGAAATGTGCTTTCATCTTTAAGTATAAAACTTTGGCATAATTAAAGTACTACCAAACACTTACAATGATATCCATGATTCTTTGTAAAGGACATGGAAAAAGATAACAATGAAATCTAAAATACATATGATACTTGATATGAATAATAGACAATGAAGATAATTAATATAGTTGGGGAGCCTCTTTTCCAAACATACACATAATTCAATATATTACCAATGCATGCACCAGTGAAACATTTTAAACTGTTTCAAATAATTAAAACAAATTTGCACAGTAAGTCTAGAACACCACAGAAAGATACTTCATTATATACGTGGATTTTCAGCTCTCAAGTTATTCAGACTTTATTGACAAAGGAATTTTTAATGCCTATTCAAAAGTTGTCTACAATTAAAAAAAATTATGCTGGCTTTGCAATTTTCAAAATTCTGATACTGTGACACAAAATGAGTAATAGATAACCATCTAAATTCTTTCTGTTACATACTCATGTTCTTGACAAAATTTCCTAGTCAACATTTGGTCATTCTGTGTATGAGGAAGTCAAGCACAGTTAGGTTATTTAAGCTAGGTAGGTAATGCTCATCCTATGAGCCTGGAAATAGAAACTGTTGCAGTGAACTACTTCAACAATACTGAACACAAATATATTTTATTAATACAGCAAGCTGTTAGAAAAAAAGCAAAGTGAACACTTACAAATTCATCATTTTTTAAGAGAAAAAGAGCAGTAAGTTAGTCTCCATGCTGGCTCATTCCTCGTTATGTGCTAAACAGATTACATTGGCTATGCCAAAGTTAGGAATGCAAGATGGTTTTACAGAATTATATCCACTATTTATATTGAATTGATTCATCCCAATTGTGGACGGGGAATTGACAGCCTAATTCTTTGAAACTTCATTTTTATCACAAATGGAAGAAACTGACTTAGAAAGACACAGCTGTGAAATTCAGCAGATTAGTGATAAAATTTAGGGTTTTTTTCAGTCAGCACAAAACAAGTTGGTGGTGTGCCAAAATCATCATCATTTATATAGTTCCAATGAGAATAAATAAAAAATAATTCAGGTTGCACAGTTTATGGCTGGTGAGTACTGCATTGGCAGAATGTTGCTTCTGCTGCCACAAAGAACTTCTGGGACCAAAAAAGAAAAGGAAAAAAACCCCAAAAAACCAACAACAAAAAAATCAAACCTCTTAACTGAAACCAAAAAACACTTGCCAAAATTTTGTCAATTGGCAATACATGCCAAATAGAACTAAAGGCCAATCCAGAACATAACTGCTTTCAAAAAATCTCCAAATCACTAAAACTGGTTATTATATAAATAAACTCTTCTTCTTGAGCTTTACTTCTCTTCTGAAAGATCTTTACTATGACCCATTCTTTAAAAAAACTGCTCAACAGTTACCAAATGTATGACAACATCATTGTCTTACATTTATGAAGAAAGACTCTGCTATATGCCATACTATATAAAGTCTTTTACTAAAATCCAAGGTCTTACAACTTTAATAAATATAGTTTTAAAAACCATTAAATGTACAATTTTATTTACATGCAAGTCCATTAAAAAGAACAATCTCCAGAATGGGTCTTGAAATAGGCCTATTTAAAACACAGAAGATCACTACTTTATTGGAAGTGATGATGTGTTTTAAAAGGGCAAATAACAGATTCTTATTAACTGACTGCAACTGTGTTACTGGCTACTGGAAATACTGAAAGAGCTCCATGAGTCTGTATTGTCTCCCCACCTATGTCTTCTCTGCAGAGGTGGTCTTTGAGTGTTTTTGTGGGGAGGTATCACTGAATTCATGACAATAGGGATGGATATTTGATATTCGTATCGTTCCAACATCTGGGCAATCTTCTCTCGAGTGACCCCATGCTTATTCCTCCTACAAAAACAAACATTTCAATAAATTATCTGGCATGTTTATAGTTATATATAAGTATATATATAAAATTGCATGTTACACTCTTTAAGAAAAAAACTCTAAATTCTCTTTTTTTCTTCTTGCTTTTATTGCATTATATCCTGATTCACTATGTATTCAATTTGCATTAAAGGTTTATTTTAGCGATTCACAGCTGCATATATAGAGTAACAGTAAACAATACAGTTATCCTTCTTCATACACAAATGTGATGTTATTCACTATAACTATGCACCTGAATTACTCCATAAGGATTTTACTATTTATTCATCATATTTTACATGGTATACTAGCTAACAAGTAAAGGGATGAATAATAGCATAGACTACTCCTTATGAAAGAAATGTTCAATACGCAACTACGCTGTTTCAAGACTTAAAGACAGTATTTTCTCATCAAGAGACCTCTCTACAGAATAAGGATCAACTTTAGTTCTGAACCAGAACAACATCCTCACAACACTTTTATCTACTAATTGTAACCAACACTTGTAAATTTAGAAATGTACTGAAACACATGTAAGGGAAAAGGTATAAAAAGTACTGTCCTATTCTTGCAGTGCTCAGTGACCAGCTGCTTTCAGGGAGAACTTGGTCTATTAAGAACCTGAGCTGTTACACATTACATTAGAGTATCTATGGAATAGGACCTTAAAATCCATATTAGCAGAGAATTTCAGTATTGTAACAAAAATGAATCTAAAAGAGATATAAAACAGAAACAAAAGGTTTTGATAGCATAAACAAGCACTTATCATAACCCCACACTTCTTTTTGCCAAGAAACCTTGTCCAAGCTAAACTATGTCCACAACAAGCCAACAGGGAATGTATTTCTGCATCTTTGTGCTTTATGCCAGGGACAGAAGAGGTATGGGCCTTACCAACCTTCTCAGTTCTGTGGAGGAGAAATCAACACTAGGAACAAACAGCCTATACTGAAAGACAATATTCCATAGAGAACTATATTAGAAGACTGACTCCTTACCATCCAGTCCCCTCAGGACTTTATGAGTATTATTACAACAAAGAAGTAAGTATCAAGTTGGTAAGAGTTCAAAGCACACTTGAGGTGGCACACTCGTTTCACATTCAGAACGCAAGCAGAATTGGTGATCTCAGAACTATTCAAAATTACATTGGCTCCTTAAAAGTGTATTTTATCAGCTTTCTTTCTGGGAAGAAAATGCTTAAGCAGAGCATTTCTATCACAGACATTCTTCCCTGGCACAACACCAGAAGCTGGAGTGATCATCGCATGTAGCTCATTGTTTAAATGCTTCTAATTTGTACATTGTGCTAAAGCAGCCCAGGAGCAGCTGCATGTTGGACTAACCACTTGGTGAGTCCTAGCAATTTTGATTTTATTCACAAATATGAACAAGGTTAATGGTAGAGAAAAAAGTCAACCCTCTCTAAATATGCAGATTTTATAAAGTATTTGACAATTATGACAGACAAAAATAATGAGAAGAGCAAATCCAAGCCATTTACTGCCAAATGTTGGAAGCAGAAAGTTAATCAATATTTTCCTATCTTAGTACTCCTAGAAAAGGATTACAGCTCAAGTGCTCTGGACATAAAGTGCACACTCATCCACAATTGAATGGACTTGTGCATAATCACTTCATAAAAGAGGAAGTACTTCTTCTTGCAGAATAAGGCAGGATAATAAAATCACCAACAGCAAAATTGCATCAAGCACAGAAACTGATTTAAAAAAGGAAACGAATTTGCTGTATAGTGTCATTTAATACTGGTATCTCCTTCTCAGGCATGTCTGTGGCAGCTTGGCTATGCTGAGAAAGCATAAAGCCATCTATCTATCTGAATCAAAGCAGACATACCAGCAGAAGCTCCTAATAGACAGGAGAAGGGAGACTGTTTTGCATGGAGGAACACAGAACCTATTGATAAAAGCAAAGTTCTGCCACTATTAAATGCTTCCATACTACCCTCCACAACTGCACCCTCAGCAAGGTTGCTGATGAAACAAAACTGTGGCGCTCTCTCCCAAAGTAACTAGAGAACAAAATGAAAACTTACATCACCACCCTTCTTAAACTCCCAAAGGATAAAGTTTCCAGGCTATGGAAACTTTATGGAAACTTCCAGGCCTCTATTTAAATATTTAAAGTAATCAGAACTGTGAAAATATTTCTAGCAATCTTCTAAAAACTGGTAACAGCACTTCACAGTTCAAGGGTTTTGCTCTGGGACAGATATCAATTTTACTCCTACAATTAATAATTGAACAATAAAATTCAACAGTAACAACACAATAGTTTATCCTATTGCTTCTTAAGATCATGTGGAAACATGAATTTTCTTGGAAAATTAGTCTGTTTCATGTAATGGAAATCTCATGCTGAGTATCTTAGAAGTGCCTGATTACTACGATTCCTAACTTTGGCTGCATGCCAAACTAGAAAAACTTCCTATCATTCTATAGAGAGAGAACTCCATCGCTAGAAACAAGTGAGTGGTAGCTTATGAGCAAAAGGTAAGAACTTTAGAACATTTATAAACACAATAAACTCCAAGTCAGTAATGCAAGCATTATACACACACACTTCGTGCACTGTAGGGGCTACTTTACAGAATCGACACAATTAGTGGCAGAGTCAGCTGCATGCAGATAAAACAAAAACCAGTGAGAGAACTCTGTCATCAACTGTGAAAATATTACACTACTTTTCAAACAAAGAAATATCCCTGAGCTGCTTTGATACCTCACAGATTCCTAAGGCAGATAAATCTGTGACAAAAAGGACATTAACCAGGAATAAGTAGCTTCCCAAGCACTCTCAGAACCCACAAGTCCAATGACCCATGTTCAACAGTACCCTAAGTCACATCTACACATGTCCAATAAAATTTTAATATTGACATTATGGGCCAACAAGATGGAGCTGGTATTTATTTGTCTAGTTGTTTATCCATAAAACTTCCATGTAAAGGTACACCTCAAAATGCCTATTTAAATAAAATACATTTCATTTTAGAAGAATTTGAGAAAATATTTTGAATAAAATATAAGTTTAATAAAATATGTATTTATGGAAGCACATTTATCTGCCTATCTGTCTCTATGTATAAAGTACCACGATTTCTGTAAAACAAACCTTACTTTTCTAATTCTTCAGGATCAAACTTCCACCAAGTATCTGGCTCATGGAATTCCACTCTGTATCCTTTTTCTAGAGCCTGCAGCAAACAAAGAAATATATGTGATGTGTATCATGATCACATAAAACATAAGAAAAAAAAAAAGACAAGTATAATAAACAGATGCAGCAGCGTACTCTGCTATGATACTCCACTGAATTTCACTTGTTCCCAACCTGTTGTAGCTTTCCTTGCAGATTAAGCAAATTAAATCAAGTCAGTCCTAGAATTGATTTAAACCATTGCCACACCAATTACTGATCATTATCAATAAGCAGTCTCTCTCTTTAAAAACTTCAGTAAAAATGTTTCTGGACAAAACATATGAACTTATCACATGTGAGGGTAAGTTTGGAAAATTGTTACAGGTGACAATCATGCAACCAAACCTACCACTTCCACATATGGCTTCATTTCCCAGGCTTGAGTATTAGTGTTGTCTATTATAACTGGAGATTTTCCCTGCTCCATTGCTTGCTTTGCTGCAATGAAAAATTGTGCAAGTTAGTAAACCACATGTAACTCAAACAAAAAAAACACCAAAACTGCCCCAGATTTTCTTTCACTAATCTGCTGCCACTGAAACACTCTGTTCTAAGAGAAAGAATAAAAGGTACAGGCAAGAATGAAAATAAGTAGAAACAAGAACCTGAAGCCCAAAGAAATAAGGTTTCTGAACTTAGAAACCTTAATAGAACTTCTGAACCTTGCAGGAGTTTGAAATTTAGTGGATATATATATATATATATATACATGAAATAAAGTATAAAAAATACCTGAAATACTTCTATATATGCTTTGCTAAAATACATATACTCCTTTTCAGAGACTCTTAATACTCATATATGTTATGCTACACTTGTATTTCCTGTATGTAACACAGCTTATTAGGATGCCTTTTATTCATTCCAACCTCTCTTCTGGTTCCACTCATGGGCATCACCAAGCTGAGCAGCATCATAGGTGTATCCACACCACTGACGGAAATAATCATCAGTGCTGAGCACAACGCCACCACAACTCTGACCAAGCAGAACACTGTTAAAAGAAAACACAAAAATACATTCATTTCCAATTATGAGATAGATAAGCACATTAAAAAAATGTAACTAAAATAAATTGAACTGTGACCTCTTTCTGAACTTCTTGCAAACTTCAAACAGATTCATAAAAAGCACACCCAGAATTATAATTCTAACCCAAATCAAAGCAATATTTCCTCTCTCTACTATTTCTGTACTTCTTGTTTCTTCTCCACTCCCAAGAGATGTTTGTATCCATCTAATTTTATGGCTATACTACAGTAAGTTCCAAGCACCTCTAATAATTGAATGTATTTTGCTATCATTTTCCATCTCAATTCTCACTTGGAAATACATCTAGAAAACAATTTGATCATGAGAACGCCCCATACTGCCAAATGTAAACCTAGTTTCAGAAAGTCCTTGGAAATCGGTGTTTAAAGGAAAACCTTATATAACTGAGACAACAGCACAATTCTGTTTAAAGTCCAGCCTACAGAATAGGTGTGGATTGGACTTTAGGCCTCCTTGTCTCTTTAATTCTATGGTATATTTAAATCTGAAAACAGAAAACAGCCAGTCAGTGCCACAGAGCACACAGAGCCCACAGCAACACCCAGATATCACTGTCCTATGGAAATTTAGGCAACTATTCCAGCTCACAAATAGACAACACACTCACAGGCTACAAAAGCCAAACTGCATTACCAGTATGTGGGACTGCACTACTGCTGAGGAGGCAGCAAAAAATAATTGGCCAGATCCCAAATAACTTAGGGGAGCAAAGATATGCCAGTTCTAATTTACCAGGCTTTCCCATATATATCTGCATGAAGAGCCACTTAAATGTAATTCCTACACGAGGAATTTGTTATGTTTTGCCACCTGCCACCAACAACTGGCCCATCATGGATCACAGTTTAATAACTGGGACACTATTACATGCTGCTCTATACTCCTACAGTGGGTTTGTTGCCCCACAACTATGTTGCTCGTTATTTTTGCTTTCCAGATACAGACATATGTACAACAAAATTCAGATTACTAAAGACCAGACGAAACCAGTAATGGTGCAATGTTAATTAACATGATCAAAGCTGCATACAAACTGTTATTTCCCCCTTGCTCTTCCTCTTCCAGAGCTTTAAGGTCGCTTCAGGACAAATAGCAACACTATTTGAGAAAGCAGAGCATGGTAAAGTGCAGCCACTTTATTTGAACACTGATAAATAATTGGTTTTGTTAGAGCCTAGATCTTTCACCAGGGTGTGTATTACACTGATTTAGATGAGTGCAGAAGGGTTAATCATCTATTTTTGTTCTAAATAGATCAAATGGCACCAGTAAATCACACACTACACACAGCAGTCATTTTTTATCTGTCTTCCTCTCTTGTATAAAATATTTAACAATTTATATCCATTAAGTTACTTGGCTGTGATTTCACACGTGTCTCAATTCTCTTATTTACAGCATACTACATCTGCCAATTAATAATGCTAGAAAAACTGCATCCATCTTCCACACTCACTCCTTGTGTGCTGAATGTATACACACATATCCTAAAGAACCATCTGCCTTGATAAAAAGATACCAAATAATATCTGGGATTCTTCTACTGGCTGAGTAGATGAACACACCCCTACAGTTCCTAGGGGCCTGAGCACCAGGTTTCTATAGGAATACATGAACTGACAAATCAACACTAATAACACATTGATCTTCGTTTTTATTTCTAAGAACTGACTCTATTTGCTCATGTTCTGGAGAATAACTCACTCAAATTCTTTTGTTCTATCTTCCAAACATCATTAGTAGCAATAAGGAAATACAGTGACAAGGGTTCAGAAATCTTGCAAACCCATCAACAAAGTGTATTCTGGAAATAATTTGTTAGTATTCCTTGAAGTTCAGAATACACCACAATTATTAGTGAACCAATATAACTGAAATTACAGATTTAATATCGTAAACTGTATTTGCAATAATCCTAAACCCAGGGAATTTGAGAAGGCAAAGTAGTTACCAAAGAGGCCAGAGTAACAGAGCCTTACCCCATGCACAACACACAAGCTATCACAGTCATGAGTTTATGAACTGGAACTTCAAATATTACGGTAATGACTGGAACACCTTTCTAAATTGTGAAATTACATCATAATGTAACATTTTAAAGGCCTGACAGCTACCTCTTTCAGAATTCACAGTATTTAAACTTTTAATATTCAAAGCAGAAAACTATTGGTTGATATCACATGGAGTTATTAATTTACGTCTAACACGTGTTTGGAAATAAAATTTATCCCAGGCCCAAGAACTAGAGAACAGAAAGAACAAAAAGCACGTCTACAGAAAGAACGCATCATTACTATCTAAACCCACAGAGATGATATTTGACTTTTAAGAGATGAAAAAAGAAAAGATAAATTTCTAATGAGAGTCAAAGTAGATTAGTCAGCATCTATAAGAGCACATGCTCGAAATGAGTAGCACATTATCCAACTGCTGTAATACATCTTTCATCCTAAACCTTCCCTCCAAGCAAACACCCACCTTTGAACACAGAAGGACACTGAAATTAAAGCAGCTCACCTACTTTTTCCAGAAATGCTATCTGATCTACTAGAAGCTATTATCCTGACATACAAAAATCTCATGTTGAAACCAGAATATTACTCAGCAATTTGTTCCAATATACATTTTTTCCAATGCATGTGTGCATGCGTGCACACACACAAATTCTTTTTCTTCAAAACTAAAATGGTCCCAAAATCTGTATCCTAGTTAGCCTACTTTGATTTTATAAAAAAAGCATCTCAGAACTGAATAATTCACCTATTTAAAACAGCTAGCATACCGTGAATGAGGAAAGAAGTAGGCAGTAACTAAATATAGTTTCAAAATATGCAGCATTACTGAGCTGTGTAAAGGCTCCTCTAAAAGTGTTGTTTGTAACAGTGTTTAAATAAATACGTAATTAGAAACAACAGCCCACCACTGTCTGTACATTCAGCCATAAACACCAACTCTAACTCTTCCCTTCAGAAGATTTTGCTCTGAGGAAGAACAGCCCTGGAGAAAGACAACTGTCTTTATATATTATTGGATTTAATTTAAAACAGACCTCTTAAATGGCACCAATATTTGTTCTTTGAATTTCATTAAGCTCCCTTTTATTCAATGCTTAGACATTCATGGAGAAGAGGCAAAATGAAATTGCTGCCAACTTCAGTAGCAAAATATTTTTTAAATACAAGTCTCTTTTCCTGAAACTTTCCCAGGATTGTAAGATCACATTATCATCTACTTCTCATTGTAGCAGACTTTGGTTACTTGGGCTAAAGCCATCACTGATGGGTATCTGTCTGGCCAAACTGTTTTCAAACATTTTTAACTAAATGCTCCATCTCTTCCAAAACCAAGGGGAAAACAAAGCATTTGTATAGTATTTTGTTATTCCAAGCTTTTCTCTGAGAAGCTTTGGAATGAGGAAGTGAAATCAGACAAAGTACACGCATTTGTTTGCCCAGCAAAAACTTTTTGTAAATCTGCCCAAGGTTTACAGCTTTAAAATGTCATATGCGCAGCAAAGAGTAGTGAAAGGAAGTCGTGATTCTCACTGCAGTAAACCCAATCCTGAACAGAACAATCTGGCAGTGGCAGGAAGCTGATTCAGGATCAATACTGCACTATAAGAACACATTTCTCCCAATACAAGAATGGCAACAGAAGGAACAAAATTGGTCTAAAATAGGAGGACATGGGAAGCATCGTGGCACAAACACTGGAACAAGCAACTTGGTACTGGCAGTAGAGCTAGGACACAGGGCCAAGGCAAAGAGTGAAGGAAAGACACTGGTATTGGGAGGGAGACAATACCACTGACTGAAACTGGGAGAAAATGAATCTGGGAAGAAATGGGATGGAGAGAGAACTGAAGAAATCAGCTTAGAATTTAGAAGCAGATATGGAGTTAGTGAGCACAGACCAAAAGCCCTCATTGGACATGAACAGGATAACAAAAATGGAAATGGATGGTTAAGAAACAGGATTTTGTATGAGCCTCAGGGGCTAGGATTGTCTAAATCAGGTGGACACAGGAAATAAATCCATGAGATGCAGGGAGACCCCCCAACGAGCAAGAAATGGCTCATGTTCAGCTTACATTTAAGGCAAGTAAAGACAAAGACTCAAAGAACTAATGGCTGCTCAACCTCACCTAAGCTCTGTTCTGGAAACAACAGAGTGCATCCTTGGAATCTACTTCCAAATATGTTAAGGACATTAAGGTAACCAGGAAGAGTCAATGTGGGGTTTGCAACAGCAAAATCATTCTTTACTGACCAGAATGCACTCTGTAATGTAACAAGTGACTTTGTCAATGACGACTGAGTGATGAATGCAGCATACTCAGAAATTATCAAAGCTTCCAACATCATCTCCCCGGCAGTAACATGCAGAGAACAACAAAGGATATAGCAAGAGCACTTTTTCACTATCTTCATCATTAACCTGGACAATGAGGCAGAGAACTTGCAGATGATAGCAAATTAGCAGTGAGCTACACTGAGCTGAACAGTGAAGTTTCAGTCCAGAAGGCCACAGAGAAACCTGAGACCTGGGCTAAGCAAAACACCAGGAAGCTCAACAAGGAAAAAGTCCTACAATCATTGAAACCTAAGCCTCAGCAGAGGCAGGAAAGTGAGTGGTTGAGCAGCTCTGTTGAGAAGAGTCTGAGGATTACAGTGGACATCAGACGAAATGAGTGAATGGTGTACTCTCATCAAAGGCGGGGCAAATCACAACCTGGGCTCTAGAAGAGGAAGCAGGGCCAGTAGATCACCCAAGAAGGAATCACCCACGCTCTGCCTGGCTCTTGTGCGTCAATTCTGAAGTATTGTGTCCACTGTGGGACTTCCCAGTTCAAAAGACATGCTGAAAAACACGGGAGGGCTACTGGCGTACAATCTCCAAGGAGAGGTTAATAGCAGCTGGTCTTGTTCACTCTGGCAGTGGAGACAGTAGGAGGTCTGATGTCAGCCTATTACAGCGAATAAACCTCCCCCTTATCAGAAGGGAAGCTGAAAAGAAGAGCCGTATCCCACCATGGAACAACACGTTATTACACAGGACATGCAAATTATGGCTTGGGAACTTTGGGTTGAGATTTGGAAGAACTTCCTTACTGAGGTGGTTTGAACTACACTAGAGAAGCTTGGTGAGACTACAGAAATCTCTGTGGTGTTTTTAAGATCAGGCCTGACACAAGACATACCTCACCTGATCCAGTGATGGTGACAGACCTCCTCCAAGCAGAACAATGGACTAGCTCACATCCACTACTCTCTTCCAAAAAATGTGTCTGTAATTCCAACTGCTTGGTTGGAATGGAAGAGTCAAAACAAAAAACAAACTTCAGTGGAACATTCAAGACAGATACAAGTTTGTGAGTGGGAAGTGTCTGTACTTAAAAACCTTACTCAGCGAAAAAGCAAACAGAAATTTGAGTTTCCAAGGCCTCACTACTGCTCTGCTGTCATTTCCTGCTTGGGAAACCCACTCGCAAGATACACCTCCTTCCCCTCTAGTGCTGAGCCACAAAGACAATGTCAGTTTTCTGCTTTTCCTTCACCGTTACTCTACTGGCACAAGTGGTAGAGGTTTGTCTGCAGCTGCCAAAAATGCTGCATCTACAAAGATACCTGTGGGTATTAGTATGACATCAGCTACAACACCATTGCTGTCCTAGTCTGTGCTGCAGAATTCCATGCTGTTACATACAAAAACATGTTTATTAAAACTTAACTAATAATAGAAGTATTTTCCTCATCAGCACCCACTAACTCTGGGATGTTTTTTCCCCAAGGTATCCAAGACCCATGGTTTCATAGGAATTGACAATTGCAACCAAGTATTAAATACATGAAACTGCATGTAATTGAACACACTGAGAAACAAGCCCCATGTCATTCAAAGTCTACACTCACATTTCGTAACTATTCTTAACCTTGATCTCACAGTGCCCACTTTCCCATCTGCTAAATAACACTAGTTACTGATCTCACTAACGAGAGATGAAAAAAAGCAAAAACTTGAAGATATTTAGAATTTTTCAGATAATATGAGTGATATATTTGGAGAAAGATTTAGAGACAATTTAGCACGCCAAATATGAAAACAAATGTATTTGGTATCTTCATATTAAGTATTATCCAATCTCTGAACTGAATGAAGCAGCATTTTTTCCACGAGGTTATTTTAATTTTTTTTATGTTGCCTTCACATATTAAAGGAATTATTGCAGTCATACCAAATGGGGACATGTAGCTTCAAAAATGCAGGTTTGCAAAATACAGCAATCAATAACTATAAAAATTATAGCAAACATTACTGAAACATGTAAGAAAAACACCGATTAGAGATTTCTAGCTGTAATATGGAGATGATCGTCTCCTAAATATCCAGAAAAAATCCACTAATAGAATGTTACTCCTTTATATAACAAACAAATAAGAACATGATCACTGGGTCTCTCTCACAGACTCCTTGCATACAACAGATGGTAACTACAGAAGACATCCTATCTGTGATGCAGTTTCTGGATCAAACTCAACCAGTAAGTACTGATTTAGCAACTTCTTTTTTTATATACACAAGAGAAGTTTATTTTCACTTAATACAGGAAGGATCTGTGCTCTGTCCACTTTTTGTGCTTTTTAAAATAGGCGAAAAAATTACAAAGGGAAAATCCAAGTTGGAGGTGATACCCATTTTAAACCCTGCCAGACTTCAACGAGTATATTTTGACAAAAAAATAACACTTTTCTTGTGTGTTATCCACAAATAAGGAAGAGTAATTGACAGACCATGGTATGAAAAAGGGGAATGAGAAAATGCTGTTTCATCAATACACCAAAATCAAGTATTTTCAGAGTAGCAGCATTCTTCTAATGGCCTTTGAAAATTTTTCCATGGGCATGAAAAAGGACTTCTGTTCAGTCAAACTGACATTGTTACATTTGATGGGAGATTTTTTTAAATTAGGGAATTAAAAAAAAAAAAAGCAGCAGACCATCACATACCAGTATGAAAATTTCAGAATAAAAGACTATGCAGTATAATGGATGTTCAACATTTTAAATTTAACACACAGGAGCTCCTGTTCATCAAAACTCTGAGGCACTCAAAACTCCAAGTATATCTTTTTCATATTTACTGCCACTTGCATGCTTTTGGTACAACTGACAGCATTAAACTACTGCATTTCAAGAGCCTAATTTACAAACTAAAAAGTTTCCTTAGTGCTTACAGATATATTTAAATTCTTAAAAATTTCTACCTGAATAAACTTCTCAAGCTGTAAGTCTTTACTTACCGAGAAAGTGTTGATTTCCCTGAACCTGGTAGGCCTCTTAAGATTAGAAGCAATTTCTGTGAACAACTGTATCTTTCCTCAGATAACTGCAATGAAGAAAAGCTGTGCATGCCTTCTGTACTGTCAGCTTTTGGATCCTTCCAACACTCTTCTCTGGTTTCACAGAAACCATTACTTCGGAGTCCATTCTGATCATTATTCCCACTCCTGAAGACCTGAGTAGTCCGGATGTCAGTATGACCAGAATAGTTGGTATTTTGATCAAGCAATGGACCCTGACTGTTGCTATCAGTATTTCCATGGTAATGATGGTAAGTTTCATAAGGCAGTCCCCCATTCTGAGAAGGGGAAACATTTGAGATTTGTGGTGCGGGATTAAATATATGAAAATGGGATTGATGGTTGAATCTAGGAGGAAAAGGTCCCTGAGGTTTTTTGAAGGATGCTCTAGTCTGCCAAGCAGGTCTGAATTCAGGCACTGAGCAGTTCCAAGTGTCCACTTGGCCACTAAAGGTATTTTCAGTTTCCCAGCCACCTGTTTCCACAACTAACTGCTGCTCATTGTTTGGTTTCTGACTGTTCTGTTCCCCCAAAGAACACTGTCCATTCTCGTAAAAAGGCTGTGGGCTGCCCAAAAGTACAGGTTGATAATTCTCTTGTGAGCTTTGACTAGAGTTGAATGGAGTTAAATGTTCCTGAGAAATTTCAGTTTCTTTTTCCTGAACACTAGCATCCAAATTCTCATTTTCCAGCTGGTGAATTTCTTTATAGAACTGATCCAGTTCATCATCTATTTCTGGTACAGTGGCAGAAACAGCCTGCATCTTCTTCGCCTCCTTTCTTTTACATCTGTTTTCATGTAATTTATTCTCATCTCCTCCAGTGTTCCCACATTCACTGCATCCATTGCAATTGCCAGATTTGTCCTGTTTGTTACTTTCGGCAGGCTTGTAAATAGGCCCTATAAAATCTTTACTTGTAAAAAAGTCTTGATCTGATTCATTTCTCTTTACTGAGAATGATGTACTGCTTTTTTCAATATTATCTTCACCAGCATTATTTGTAATAAAAGGGTCCTTCTCTTCAACTTTATAGTCATTTATTGATGCAAATAGGGGATTTACATTCTGCACAGTTTCTAAACCAACTGGCTCACTAAGCACTGGATTATTTTCAGAAAGAACTTCATGCAAGGATCCCATAACACCAGAAGGTATTTTCTCTTGCTTCTGCATTTCACGTTGCCCTTGGTTATCTAAGGCACACATAGGTACGCAACCATCTGATTTTCTCTCAACATCCACTTTCTTCTGGGTACCTTTGTTATCATCATCAGGGAGTTTCTCACAAGCCCCTTCTGTTGACTTCATTCTTTTAGAATATGGTTCAATTCCGATTTCGTCCTGACACTCCAAGAGCCTTTCTGTATTTTCAGCATGAAGCATCTTAGAAAAAAGAATGAATATGTTATCAGCATGCACATTTTTAAAGTAAAGTACATAAAAGCTGAAGTTATTCAGGCCTATCACATCACACTCTCCACACATGGTCACAAATAGAATGTACTCATCCAGAAGAAAAACAGACATTCTCGTCATTAACTACCACAAGTATGGTTTAAACAAGACTGCTACATTACTTATCACTCATCTTTAGAAAAAAAATTACATTAGTGCTGTATCAGTCCTGCAGTCACATTTCATGATATGCCTTAAATAATTTACAAATCATGCTTTTAAAATGTGATTATTTGAAAAATTAATTACATCAACAATCTCTGACTTATGTTACTACTGTTGTCTATTAGCTGTTATTCTGCCAACTGTTTGAAATCTCTTTTAAAGATAAGCATACGCCAATTTCCAATGCACAAACTGATGCCTGACATCACCACTAATATGACCAACAAAAATGCAAATACTTCAACCATGAAGATTGTTTTCTGAACCATGACATGAACCAAACTCAACTAAGTCAACACTAAACAGGTGCTGGGTGGCATTTGTAATTTAGAACTAGTCAAGTAATAAAAGCAAAGCTGCAATCTGTTATTATTGTTCTGGTTTTGGAACCACTGAAGACTTTTGTTAGAGACCAAGACCACTTGCTTGCATGTCTTCTAAAATATAAAAAAATATCCCTGTCCCAAATAGATTGCAGTCTAAGAATTAACCACTAAGTTCCAGACAGGTTCAGTGACAAGCTATTACAAAGCAAGATGGCACTAACCACTATGACATGCCATTATCCATCTATTAGTCTGGATTTCTTGGATTTTGAAGTCTACATAGTACGCAATAAAGAGCAAATACTTCCCCTCCAAATAAATGCAGTTTCAAACAAGAAAGAACATGTTTATCCTACTGGAAGGTTTATTCTATTGTTTTCTGAAACATTTCAACCTTCTACAACTAAATTTTAACTGTCACATGCCTTTCATCCTGGATAAGAAAGTAATTCTTTCCCATAACATTCTGTAAATAGTGTTATGGAAAGATTTTAAGTAACCATTATCCCCTCATGCTCACTTGCAAAACTGACAAAAAAAAGGTGTTACTCTAGGCACTTTCTCACCTACCATCCAAAGGAAGAGAAACCTGCCATTCTCAATCTCAAACTGGCTAAACCGAGGAGATGTTACTGTCCACACTTGACTTTAGTACCTGGAAGAAAGCATTACTGTCAGAAGGGGAAGAAACATGCCCATGCCACTCTCTCTCCACCTCAGAATTGGTACCATGTTCTTTCCTCCTCTCAAAATTTGTGTGTTCTACACATACCTCCAGCTTCTTAGCTCTTCATTTTTGTACATTAGAAAGTAAGTACAACTAATCGTTGAGTCTATCCCCATCTATAAAAAAATGTAACTCTGCCTCCACCCAAAAACAGTAATGGGGTAAAAAAGTTACTTTATTAGCTTCTATGTCCTCATCTTCTTCTGGGATGGTGTTTAAGCAGACCCCATTTCCTGATGTGGAATTAAAACAGCAAGCATGTGAACACTTGATGCATGACAAGATCTCCAATTAAAGAAAATGCTGCTGTGTGACTGTCCAACACAGGAATCTCCTTTCTTGCTAATCTCGAACAGACTTTCCCTCACTAACCTTGGAGAGAGTGAAGATGCATGCAAAAGCATATTCAGCTTCGTCCTTGGTGAGGACAGAGCAAGTATACTCAAGGGAAGTGCAGTCTCTCTGACACTCTTACCTCTCGAATGGAGCAAGTTCGGGTCTGTCTCATTTCTATAAAGAACTGGTTGTAAGCATCGAACCCGAGCCGGTACACGGGGATGCCAGACTTATTTTCAGTTTAACTGACCTGTGAAACATCCAGAAGGTTCAATCAACTACCTCAAGGCCTTGAACTCCACCTGTGCAATACCTTTCCCAAACGGAAAATAAAGCCTATACGGCAGAACCTACAGACAGGGGAACTGGCTGGCTCTCCTTACACGCTGGGTACAGCGGTCACAAGGCGCATACCCCAGCGCCCTCACACGGCTCCAGGACACACGTGGGAGCCGGGGAAGCAGGCGCTGCTCCCACACCGGACTGGCAGCGGCGTGTCCGAGGCGAAGGCGCTGCTGCCGGCCCCCCGCCTCGGGGAGGTGTATCGGCCGGCCCGTCCCTCCCTTCCCTGGGGGCAAAGCCCACTCCTCTCCCTCACACACAAACACTTCCCTCAGCGCGGCGCCCGCGTCACACAACCTCAGCAGCCGCCGGCTCCTGCGCGCTGACACCGCCGTCCCCACGCTGCCCCTTCCCCGCCCGGTGGTAGCACAGGTCGGTGGCAGCAGCGGTGCTGGCGGAGGAGAAGCGGCTTCCCTTCGCGGCCCGGCGGAGCAGCAGCCGCCGCAGCCACACGCGGGGNCCGTACCGCCTTCGGGGCTGGCCTGGCAGCGCGGCGGGACGCGTGTTGTAGGCGGCGTTCTGGTCTTTGTGAGGGAACATAACAGAGTGCCCGTGAGGATTGTCCCTAGTGTAAAAGCTGCTCAAATTTCTTAGATGCGTGTTGTACTTAACATGGATTTGCAAATTTCGCTCCTGCATGTAAAAAGTAAAATTTTAATATGACGTAACTACTTTTTTTTTCAAATCTTGTGATACTGTGAAAGGCAAACCACGTTTTTCCTAAAACCCCCCTCAGTCCTGTAACAGTAATTCCCCCAATTTCATCAGTGCACACGAGCTCCAGTAAGCGAGGCACCAATTCTAAATACCTGCAACGCTCAGTCTTTTACATCACCCAAAGGGATTATGAAGCTTTTAAAGTATATGATTTATAAAGTGACTGAAATTAGTTTATTTGCTATAAATGGTAGGAAGAAAACTGGTCAAATCCACTGGCCAGGCATTCCTTCCAGTTAACTCTGCAACCAAAGCATAGTCTCCTTTCCAGGTGATGGCCTTGTTCTGTTGGAAGGTCTTCAGTAGCATTTTAATCTAGATCAGAAGTGAGCTGTTGAAGTGAATCTCCCAGTTTGCCACTGTATTTCATCTGTAATAGCAATTATGTGCTTCTCTACACAGGCTAAGTCATGCAACACCCAAGCTAACCATTTAGAGAGAGTACGAGTGCTGCACATGGACATTTTGAAAGTAATATCTGGAGATCAGAGCTCTCAAGCATTCATGTCATGTATGTAGTAATTGTCTCAAATGTATTTAATTTGGGGAATTCTCCCATTACTTGCATCTAATTAAATAGGTCACGTCAGAACTGGCAGTACCCTAATGTCATTTTTTAAACCTCATTGACTATAATGAAATACACTTTCTCTGATTATCCTGTTACAGCTGCTACAGCTCCTACGTGGGAATCATGTAGCACATGGGAAGTCTCTTGCTTGAGACAGAGCTGGAAATAATTCCCCTGTTGGAGCCCTGGTGACTGAGAATTTTAGACTTTCTGTGCTGACAGGCAGTGACACCCAAGAAAACACTGCATTTGACTTGAGGCAGTGGAGAAGGCTTCCAGAATGGAATGATAGAACTGGGCTTATGCGTGTGTAGTTTGAGTAGAAGTGTGTAATGTTACATGGTGAAAAACTTTGGGTTCAAGGTTTTAGGATATAGTAATATATATAAAAAGCAAGATGGAGGTTTTAGGGTGGAAGCTAGTCCTTCTTTTTCACCTTCTTCTTCATGGATCTAGGTGGTATTTTGTAATTATATAGAAAAGTCCACATTGAGGGCCATGGGTGGTTAGTTACTAGGTTAAAAGTAAAAATAATTTAGGTGTCATTTCTTAATTGGACAGTTTATCCCTAAAAGGCCTTGTAGAGAGAGAGATACGGCTCCATTTCTAGTTTGTTAACTAGAAGTGCTGTAGAACTCACTGTTTGTCAGACTGTAAAATAGATAAGAATTAATAAACATCTGAGTCAGAACAAGAAATACCGTCCTGTTCATTTAATCCCAACTCTGGG
>VXBR01005994.1:236274-289741 GCA_013400215.1 Cisticola juncidis
AAGGGCGCGGGGGGGGGGGGGGGGGGGGGGGGGGGGGGGGGGGGGGGGGGGCGGCTGCCGCCGCCTGGTAGATGGAAAACTATGAATTTTACATCCCAATTGCCAGATGGAGAATGGTTAATTTATAGGTTATGTATTGTTTACGTTGAGAGCCTCCGGTCAGGAATTTAGGTCCGTAACTTCATCCCGCTGCAAATAAATCACTATCTGTTCTTCAAAACAAATCAACAATTAATGACGGTGAACAGTCCTGGAACATTAAACTGTAGCAGACCAGCTCCTACAGAGCTGGATTTTGTCTTGCCAGCCTTATTCTGACTTTTATGCTTGCTTGCTGCGCGGTTGCTTTCTGAGAGCTGTGGTTATTTAGTTAGGCGTTGTGTATTCCCATTTAACACAACTGCTGAAGCATTCTCGTGTTGGTCTTTGTTTTGTGCTTGCCGGGTAGATGCTTTGGCTGTAATTGATTTCTCTTCGCTGGGGATGTTGTAGAAGGAACGTTGAAAATTTGAGTGGCTTTATAGTTGATAACGAGTGTCAAATCACGTTTTGGAAAGGGAGTAAGACGACATGCATTCTCTCAGGTTTTCCCCTTCCAAACTCGTGGAGTTGTTCAGTTGTCAGGTGGTAGAAATTTTGCCTGGTATGTTTTTTATGTACTATAGATATGCTAGATATTAGACTGTGTAAAGTAACTCCTCAAAAAGAAGTGAAAGAGCTGAGTATGCCATGCTCAGACCATCTGAAAGAAGACTGACAGTGGCAGGCCATCAGGTAAGGTGGTTTAGCAGAGGTGTGTGTATCATGTTCATCACAGCGTTTGAAAGGATGCACTGCTAGAGAAAGTAGTTTAGTACTTTAGCACTTGCATGACATCTTGTGTCTATGTCTGAAGCAAGGTTGAACTTAATTACTGTGGGGTTGGGGGGGTATGATGTGTCTGGGTGTGGTGTTACATTTGGGACTTTTTATGTAGATCCTGTACTGGAGTATTTGCCTAGGAGTTTCTTGCATCCTCTGTACTAGTCAGTATACAGGCTGGATAAACTATAGTTCAATTCTTGATGAAACAACTAAATAAATTAAAAGGGAAAATCGTGTGTTTAGCACTTGTATGCAACTTCTTTTTTCTCTTGTAAATGTTGAATTTAGACTTTGTCTAACGTGCTTACTTATGGACTGAAATTGAGCAAGTCACCCAAGTTGTTACTAAGCTGTAATTAACCATATAAAAGCCAATAGTCATTGCTAGCATTTGGAAAAGCACTGTAATGAAATATGGGCATCACCTCAGGCATTATCCATTTTATCTGTAGAACAGGAGGTTCTGTTACCTCCTGTAGATTGGGAGAGATGCATTTTCTTTTGGGATATGTTGTCCTCTACCAGGCTTTCAGGTTATGCATGTTTCCTCCCTTTCTTTCTTCAGTCACACAATTTATAATCATACAGAAGAGTAAGAGACTGTATGTGTATGTATGGGTATGAGTATTCTGGTTTAGTAAGGAATTTTCATTTAAAGGTGTTTGGAGTTAATGTTTTTGGTTTTTTTTCTTGAAATCTGATTTGGAAGAGGTGATATAGACTACTTGTTGCACAAGGAGAATTTTCATGGGAGCAACAAATAAGAAAATGTGCAGCTGAACAGTAAAAGCATGCAAAATTGGTGATGGAAGGAAAATGTGATACTACAACTCATTATTTTTCCCTATCAGTTTCACTTTAATGTCCCTATCCCTTAATATTGCTTGCCCCAACTATTACGCAGAGAAAAAGGAAGATGTGTGTTTCTGCTGCCTTCAGAGAAGTTCCTTTTTAGAATTGAAAAGTAGTTCTGATATGTGGAAAATTATCTTACCACTTGTCAGTATCATTTTCTTTTTAACAGATATCTAAAGTAATGGTGTTTTTACTCTTAGCACAAAATGTCAATACTGCAACCTGAAATAATGCTTGGATAGACTGAGAGAACATTGGGGGCTTTCAGTCAGTTCTGAAACTAGGTGGTAAAGGAAAACTCAGGAAATTTTTAAAAGGTGTGTTAGTGTGATAGTCCGTAGTGGTGAAGTGTGTTAATTTTGCAGGTTTGTAGACCCTCTGGACTGTCTGAACAACACTCCCAGATCCTGGAAGGAATCAAGACTTTTAAAGAATTGTACAATATATGCTTTAAAAACAAAGAATCCTTTTTCCCCTCAAAGATGGGACATCTAAAAGCCAAGTCTGTGCATGTATATAAATTACATATCTATTACTTTTCTGTTGGTAGTCTCTTCAGTTGAATGTAGTCTTATAGAAAAGCTGAAGTGTTTTTTATCTGCTTAGCTCTGTTACTAAGAACATAACTTAATACAGTTCTGTCAAGTAAAAATAAGAAAATAAAAGTGAGATGTATGAATGAAAATCAGCTTTGTTGTTTTAGGAAGTTAGTGGTTTGTTTCAAAACCTCTTTGGAACATCAGGGATTCCACAATAAAAAAAACCCCTGTTTATGCAAATATTTGCTGTAATAAATCCAACTTGAAAGAATTAAATGCAATACAAGTAATATTTTCATTTCATTTCTAAGAATCAGAATGTTAACAATTCAATTTTTTTGGAAAGTTATTACTGTCTGTCTCAGTGTGTACTGCTTTTCAACCTTTTCTAAAGTGTGAAGAAGTCCTTGAAGTAGGTTCTGAGGGTTAAAACTGCTATTACTTTGTTTCAGTTGATTTCTATTACTAAATCTGTGCAATTTACCTTTTTGCATCCCATCCCAAGCACTGGAAAAGCATTCTGCTTGTTTAATACTGCCTGATCTTTGGTTCTGTTTTTTCAGCTCACAACAACTTTGGTATTAATATGCTTCAAGAAATAATAATTAAAAAAGTACCATACCTCATTGGGAACAGATGGGGATGTTTGTACTAATCATCTTGTGTCTGTCACCATTTATACGGGAGTACCGTAACCAGGGATCAGGACCCCATCTGGGGTTTTCTAATTCAGACCCTGTTCTTTAGAGAACGATTCCAGACAATATTAACTGTGTGTACTTTTTCTCTGACTTAATTAGGAATCCTGGTGAATGTTTCTGCTGCTGAAATTAGATGCTTCACTTTCATGCTTTTTAATGGACAAAAAACCCCCATGAAATTAGGAGTCAAAAATGTTATTGTTTTAATTGCTTTAATGTTTATAGAACATAGAATGGCCTGGGTTGGAAGGGACCTTAAAGATTATATAGTTCCTATTGCCCTGCTGTAGACAGGGAACCTTCCACTAGACCAGGTTGCTCAGAACCCCATCCAATCTGTCCTTAAACACTTCCAGGGATGGGGCATCCACAGACTCTGTGGACAACCTCTTCCACTGTCTCATTACCCTCAGAGGAAAGAATTTTTCCCCAATATCTAATCTAAACCTACCCTCAGTTTGAAGCTAGTCGCTCTTGTCCTGTCACTACATGCTCCTGTGAAAAGTCCATCCATCTTCCTTGTAGGCTGCCTTCATGTACTGGAAGGTCACAGTCAGGTCAACCTGAAGTCTTCTTCAGGCTGAACAATCCCAGTTCTCTCAGCCTTTCCTTACAGGAGAGGTGTTCCATACCTCTTACCAACTTTGTGACCCTCCTCTGGACTTGCTGCCTGATATCTTTCCTGTGCTGGGGAGATCTACAGGAGTCTGTAGCTCTTTTAAGGAGTATTTGGTTCAGTTAAAATGTGATAACTTAGGAAGTGACTCTTGAAAGGTGGTTGTCCACAACTTTTACCAAAGTAGCCTTTGGTTCTCTCTGAGACATCCCAGTATGTCCACATTGTAGTTCACTTCAGTGTCAAAACCCATCATCCTGAAAGTCTTAGAAAGAAAGGGAACAAATGAAAAAAAAAACTACTAAAAGGAAAAAAACCAACCCACCAAAAACTTAACAGTTACCCACAGTAAGTAGAAACATATTGTTCATGAGGAAGTCCTGAAAAAAATGTACTTCAAAATTTCCTGTATGTAATCTTTGGGCCACCTTGAGTTTGAATGTTCAAATCTGTTAGTACTGCTTTGTTACTTAGATGTACATTCCAGTGACAGCAATCAGATTTCTAGGAAGTCTTTGTCACAACGTATGTTAGATTTTGGTTCTTAACAAAAAAGAATTGAATTGTTATCAGTTATGAGAATTAAGCAGAAGACACTTCATTGAAACTTGTAATTACATGTAGGGATTTTTTTATTTGTCTGCATCTGCTGATGTAAAATTTCAAAGACTTTTCTTGGGAAAATGTACAGAGGTGCTAGGCAGCTTGCCATTAGGTGTGATATTTTCTCTAATAATTTTGTTGATTTTGTTACTTGGCAGTTCAGGATGAAGCATTATATGTAGCTCCTGAACACAGAAACAAAGTGTGTAGTAGTAATTGTAGCATTTTGTGTCATCACTTTGTGAAAATTTCTGTGAGGGACAATGTCTTTGGACATTCCCAAAGTGCTTAGACTTTTTTCAAAAGTCTAAGTGAGACAAATTCACTTAATTTATTGTACAAAATCAAGTTTACATTTGCTTTGCTTCCTCTGAGTATGAAGTGGTTGGAATCAGGCTATAACTTTTGCTTTCCTATGTTTTCAAAATGGAAGAAAGAATAGATAAGCCAAGGATAAACTCTTCAAAAGAGTTGTGAGGAAGTTTTTCAGAGAGACAACAAACAGGAGATGCATTGTGTCTTTCATTTGCCCAGCTTGGATCATGCAGTTTATAATTCCTTCAGTTACATAAATGATTCCAAGAACTAAGAAAAGAGATTTTTGATTTATGTACAGTTTTTGGAAAGAAGTATTCTGCACTCTTTTCTTAATGACTGGCTGATCTCTACTTTGAGTATGCAAAACATTTTGGAAGTTTTTCTCAGTTATAAATGTTGCCTGTAGGTTGTCCATACTGCATTTTGTATATACATATAAAGGCACATTTAAAGTAACTTTTTATTTCTTAATGGACCATTGTCCTCTCAATCTTCTGTATTACATACAAAAAAGCTTTAAAACAATATTAAAATTGCAATTTCTTTTTAAAAATAGTAAACAGTTTAAATTAATTTCTGTCCTTCTAAGTATATGTTATGGTAGTCTTTAGTTTTAAGACTAGTTGGGGTTTTTTTTTCAACCCACTATATTTAGGAATTAGAGCTGCATATCAAAGTCGGTGCACATATTTTCCAAAAGCTGGAAAATGTAAAATGAATTGACAGGGGACTGTGGGAAGGGAGAAGCATATCTAGTAATTTGAATGATTGAATGTCACTTTGGGATACTGGAATTCATTCCTTCTGTCAGTTTCTTGAGATCTCGGGCAAGTCTGTTTAAACCAAACTTCCCACAAGAGCTTATTAGTAGAGCATTGATTTCCTGGGAGACAGGCTCTAGACCTAGGACTACTGCTGCTTGGCTCAACAGATGCTTGAGTTTTAAATGCAGCACTGGATAAATTGGCATACTTTAAAAGTTGTGTCCTAAATTCCTCTTCCTAAATTCTTGACTGTATAGGCAAAATTGGTTGCTAGTTCTTAAATTTCAGTCTGTGTCTTGGGTTAGTAATCTATGAAATAAGACAAATACTTATTTTTATGAGAAATTAGTGAAAGTGTTGCAAAAATAAGTTAATTTTTATGGCATGCTAACATAGTACACCTGTGAAACCTTACAAAAGCCCAGTAAGAAACTAAGTCTCTTGAGTGTGGCTTAAATAGAGTCTAGTAAGGGACACACATAAAATTATAAGGAGAAAAGTTGAACAGCTTCTTTGCTTTGAATGAAAAAAACATCCTGTGGTGTGGAAAAAAAGTAGTGAAGGATCAGGTATATCAGCTCCTTTGTGTGTGTTCTCTTTAATGTTGTATAAGAAACTTTAAATCTGTTTCTTAATTCTTAGTAAGTGATTTTACAACTATTTCTGTATTTTCATTTCTCCTTTTTAATCAAACTCAGTAAACAAATTCACTGTATGTATATGCTTCTGTCAGTCTTTAGGTTGTAACCTTTTGCTTTGTATCTAATTGATGGAATGCTATTAGTAGCAATGAGTTTTTCTCTTTAGCAGCATATAGGGTGACATATGAGAAGTTTTTGGTGGATTCTTGCAAGTATTTGTTATTGGTAGAAGGGCAGTGTAACGTGGTATTTGCACATTGTATGCTCTGGAAAGGACTGACATCTGCTGGGGCTGCATTCCCCTACTGCCAGCTGCAGCTGATCTTTCTACCCTGGTCTCTCTTTAGTGATTTCTCTGTCTAGTTTGTCGTCATACCTCTTGGGCTTCCAATGCTTCATTGTACGATGTACTTTCACTTTCTTCAACATATCTTAGGCTTTATAGGATCATAGAATAGATAAGGTTGGAAGGCACCACTGGAGATCATCTAGTCCAGCCCTGTGGCTCCAACAATGTACCTGAGAGCACTTTAGCTGGGACTATGCTTGTAGCTTTTGAATGTCTCTGGAGAAGGAGACTTTACGACTTCTCTAGGCAGCCTATTTCAGTGCTCAGTCATCCCTATGGAAAAGGGCTTCTTGCTGGTGTTCAGATGGAACTTTGTGCGTCAGTTTCTGCCCATTGCCTCTTGTCCTATTGCTCAACTCCACCATGAGGAGCCTGGCTCCATCCTCTTGATGGCCTCCCTTCAGATACTTATGTACATTGTGCATTTTGGGAACCTCAAGACTGGTAGGGTATGTCAGCTGTGGTGTATGGCAGTGGAGTTTTGTTTGGAATTTTTTGTGTTTTGTTTCCGTTTGTTCCTTTTTTCCCCTTTTTCTTCCATCTCTTGTTACTTTTGCTTCTTGATTGAATGCCTTTCCTGTAATCCCTCAACTTTCTAGTCTCTTTGTCTGATAGAGCTTGTTGGTCTCTCCAGTGGAGTTAGTGTCCAAACCTCAGCTGTTTCTTTGGTAAGCTGAGCTTTTTGTCCTAATTAGGACAGACTGCTCTTGAGCTGAGAATCAGGCTGAGGTGTGAACAAATCCAGCTTTTTGTGCTAAAGAAACAGCAACATCTGGCTGTTAGCAGACAGGTGGATTAGTGGTGGATTCAGCTGTCAGCAGGTTTTACCAGATGTGTTTTTTAGTCTGGGTTTGCTGTGTGAACCTTCTAACCTCAGGGGAATAAGGAGAGAGCCATGAACAGTTCTTGCGTGTGCATGACCAATTCTTGTACCTTAGGTAGTAGGTAGAAACTCTCTGAACTGTTGTATCATTATTGCATGCTTACAGTCATAGTGCAAGCAGCTATATTTATTTATTAATAATTTAAAACTTCCTCCTTTCAGTTGAAAACTTGTCCTTTTAAAACAAATAAGCATTAGTTTCCTATAGGTGTTACTTTTGTCCTAGTGGTTGCTATTTATGGAACGCAGTCCAGTGGGGACTGTGTACAATTTTTCATCATTGTTTTTGGTTTGATGTTTTGTTAATGCTCTCCTGGGCAGGAGGAGAGGTCTTCTTGGGGAGTGAGTTACAGGGTACTACTGTAAGGCAGTGATCCAGTCTAGTAAAATGAGGTCTGTGTCCTAACTGCACATCAGCACAGATGTGACCTGATGGAAGCACAGCCCACATGCTGATGCATGCCATGAGTTTGTCAGTCACTGCGCAGCAAATGTGATACAGAGTCATAGAAATTCCCAAGCCTAAAGGAACTCAGAAAGGTCGTTAAGTCCAACTCCCTGCTCCACACAGGGCTGCCTAAAACTAAATCGTGTAGTTAAGGGTGTTGTCCAGACACTCCTTGAGCTCTGACAGGTTTGTACCATGGCCACTTCCCTGAGGTGACCAATCACCTGTCACTGAAGAACCTTTTCCCAAGGCCCAATCTGAACTTCCTCCGATGCAGCTTCATTCCATCTCCATGTGTCCTAATGTGAGTGATGAGCTGCAACTGAAGGATAACTAAATATTAAACATGAACTTCAAAACAGAAAACAAACCAAAGTTTGGAAATTTACTATCAAGAAAATTGACATGGCTGTACATATGCTCCTGTTAATACAAAAAACAAGATTAAAATGTACTAATGTATGTAAATTTCTGAAAGTGGTATACAGAGAAGATACAGACTCCACCCAGTGGTGGCCAGTAATAGATCTGGAGGCAGTGTGCACAAACTGGAACACAAGAGGTTTGTTTGAATGTTTTCAATGTAATGGTGGTCAAGAACCAGCACAGGTTGCTCTGGGCTTTTGCAAGGTCATTGTCCTGGGAGATCTTCAAAAGCCATCTGGATGCACTCCTTGGCAAACCGGCTTTAGGTGACCTTTTGTCAGCAGGGAGATTCGACCAGGTGACCTCCAGAGTTCCCTTCCAACCTCAGCCATTCTGTGAAAATTCAACCCCATAGGGCTAAATAATTGTAATGGATGAATAACTGGATTAGAAAAAGTTACAGGAGTCAATATATTATTAGCCGAGAATTTACATGTTGATTGAGTGTTAAGGTAGGTGTCAAAGGTAAGTTAAGACTTAAATATTAAGAGGATATTCAGCTTTTTTTTTAAAGTGATCTTACTGATAGATCCATATATGACAGTAGGTGACTAGGTTGTGAAACTGCTGGTGGTCCTTGTGGTCTTACAATGCACTTACTTCACCTGGTTGTAGCATGTCTCCATCTGATTTGTGCTTTGTAATCAGTTATGGGTTCTTTCTCTGTCTTTGGGGACACAGTTATTTTTTTCAGTCTGCTTTTCTGTCACAGTTTTACAAAAAGCAAAATAAAATGTTTTAGCTGGGAAGAAAAGCTGAACTGATAGAAGCCATCTGGGTAGACAACTTCTATTTGTAAAACACTCAGCTGAATGTGGTTTTGGTACTAAGATTGCTATATGCACTTATAATATAAATGTCTTTTTATAATTCATATTGACTAGGAGTGGATGCACTGTTGTGTAGAACATCTGACTTTGCAGCTGAATACTCATGCTTTCTTTTTAGGTCTTACAGTTCAATCCATCCCACTAGCATTCTTTGTTTGATCTTCAGTAATTTTGTATCAAATAATTTGCAATTGGATGTAAAGCATATAATTTTGTATTTTTTAACATTATATGCAAAGTTGGGAATGGAAGTGCATCTCATTCAGGTATATAAATTCTAACTTGTTACAAAAGCAACTTTGTATTTGTTGACTATTGTGAAATTTTACATGTAATTTTGCTTCTGTGGTAGCAAACTAGCATTCTTCTTTTTTAAAATTTTACTTGCTTATTTTTATCTCTTTTTAGTATTTTATTTTGGTTTTTTTAGTATTCTTAGTGTTGGGTTCTTTTTTTCCTTGAGGGGGGGACATTTGTTTAATTTTAATTCTTACCAGAAACACCCAAAACAAAACAAAACAAAAAAACCCCCAAAGTTTCATGGTAAGACTCAATAAGGCACTTTTAGCCAAATAAATGGTATGTTAAAATAATACCAAGTGTTGTTTCCTCCCAAGGGGCAACACAGAGATTAAACTTGATTTGTGCCTGATGTCTGTGTGTTGTAGTTGTCTTTTGCTTCCTGTTACGTTCTCCTTATTTTCCTGATGGCTTCCATGCCATTCTTGCATGTTTTTTTTTCTCCACTTGTGTGAGTACTGCAGCTGTTAATCATTTGAAATTATGTAATGCAAGGTTTCTATGACTGCTTTTTGTTACTCTGTTTCAAAAATAGTTAATGTAAAGGAAAATAATAATAATTCTTGCCTCTTTTCCTCCATTCTTTTCTAGCAGTTGGAGGAAGGAAACAAATAATTCCTGCCTTACTAAATCTTGAAGTAACTTCCCTGGCAAAAGATGGATTGTCAATATTATGACCATAAACCAGTAATATTTTGGAATTTTGATATCTAGACTGGTTGTCAGTTCTTCTCTTCTTTTAGTGTACCAGCTGAAGAACTTTCAGTGTTTCTGTTGATTCTGGAAGAGGAATGTTTTTTGGGGTTCATGATCTGGTTTTTGAACATACCATATGAAAGCAAGGGGCTAATCTCTGCATATTTTATTGAGTTGTACCGTATTCTATTTGGATATTTGGATTCTGATATTCACAAGAAAGTAATTCTCAAATTCTAATTTAAAAACCAGAAGTCTGCTTCTCGTGATCAGTTTTTCTTCACTGAGCTCTTTATCTTTGACCTTCATTTTCTTTGAACTAGGGTGGGATCTCCTGGTATTTGTGTGATTTGTGGTAATTTCTGCCTCTTCTACTCACTCTCCTGGCAGTCTCTTGTTGCCTCGGTGCACATGCTGTCCTCATGTAATAGACTTCATGAGCGCTTCTCCCAGTTTATATTATCTGGATGATAGGTGCTGGTGGCTGCACGTAGTATTCCAAGCAAGTTCTTGCCAGTACCTTGAAATGAGTGTTAGCTGTTGAAGTTTTGGGTTTGTGGGGGTTGGTTTGTTTGTTTTTTTCAACAGAATGGGTCAGGTTGGAAAGGACCACAGTGGGTCACCTAGTCCAACCTCTCTGCTCACAAGCAGGGTTGCCCTAGATCACATTGCACAGGATTGTGTCCAGATAGTGCTTGAGAATCTTCAGTGAGGAGAGGAGGTTCTTGAAGTACCTTGTCCTAGAGTTAATGCTGAGTAGAAAAAACACCATGAGACTATACTTGGACCTAGGCTTTGGACCCCTCTTTTAGACTCCTGTTACTTTCCTCTGACAGCTGGGTTTTTTCAGTTAGAGAGTATATTCTTGTTTAGATGTTCATATGCAGTCTTTATATTTGCAAACATTTCTGTTTCTCTAAACTTTCCTTTCAGTGTTCTACTGAATGACAGTCTCATCCATCTCTGCATCCATCTGTCTGTGATTTCTAATTTAATGCTTCTGTAATAAATTATATTTGGTACAAGGAAGGTGCTAATTGTTTTATCACAGATGAACCAAACATAAATTGTCCCAGGGTAATATGATAAGCCTAGAAGTTACATTTATCTCTGGTTTTGAAATTCTGACTTCAGCACGCAGGTTTTGTTCTTAAACTTGTAAAATATTATTGATATCAAACTAGAACATCTCTAGTGGTAGTATTATTACTTTTTTGCTTTGCATTATTAATGGGAGTGCTGCTTTTATTGCAGTATACCTTAATTTTTAAAGTTAACTTAAATTTTTTTAATTGGATGGTACTGCACCTTCAATACCTTTAAGAAGCTTTGCATTCCACAGTGAATTCTTGGATGGTGCCCATGTAGTGGCTTTGATTTGAAAATGTAAAATTTTTAAGTGTAGACACAGTAACTTCTGATAAAGATCCCTGTTACCAGTTGTCACAGACAAGTTTTACCTGTCATTTCTTTGAAAATGGGTATTCAGCTGACTTAATAGGATACTTCAATAACTTCTTTCTTTACAGTCATTACAACAGTACATTTTCCTTTTTGTTTCTAGCTACTGAAGTAAAATATCTTTTTAAAAATTTTTTTTTTCTTTTGTTAAGCTTATTTATGATGGATATCTCAGTTTGGCTTCAATTTTATCTTTATTTTTGTATTTCCTCATCTTTGTGGTAGAACTGTCTTGTTTTGAGGGCTCTAATTACTACTTCAAGCTTCACTAAGTGGTTGTTGGGGTTCACTTAGTAGTATAAAAACTTTCCTTGCACCCCAGTCAAGAGTACAAAAGCTTAAAGCTTGATTTTGTTCCTTTGGCACGGACATTGTCTGTGACCCCCCCCCCTGCTGGAGCTGTGTACATCACCAAATCACTTCTGTTTGAACACTCTCAGGACTAGCCATAGTTTGTCTTTTCTTAAAATTTTGTATAGTGTGGTTGCATAATGTGACCACCTAAGGAATGTTTTCCCTGGTACTTGAGTAATTGACAAATATATTGCAGATGTCTGTTTTATTAAAATCATATTTAGTCAGCCTACACTCTTCTTTCTCTGTCAGATTCTTTTACTATCGCCTTCTAGTTTATAACTCTTTATAATTTCTTTTCCTGCAGCCATGCACAGAAATGAGCCATTTTAATTCTTACTGTCCCTTTTACTTAGTCTTGAGTAGAAGTGTGAAAGCAGAGATCCCACAATAACAAGTCAGTTTTATTTTTCTTAGGTTATTGAATGGTTTAATGGTAAATTCTTTTATATAGTTTCTAATATTTTTTTTTTAACTCAGTGTGTTTCAGTGAAAATGCTGTTTCATAAATGGCATTAAAAAGAGACAGTTTTATTAAAAGAAAAATGACAACATAACATCTGGAAAAGTGCTGAAACTTAAGGTTGGGTCACATTTTGTGGAAGCTGCAAGTGTCTGCAACGCCACTGGAGAGAGCTGTGTGCTGAGATAAGTTGGTACTGAATACTTTCTACTTTCATAAATCTTTGGGAGCCTTTCTTTAATGAAGTTTGAAAACAATCTTATCAGGAAGTGGGGACTTGACTGGGATCATTTGCTAACTGATTGCATCTCTCTTTAAGTTGCTTGAGGCCCTTTAAGGGCGCATGTGCTGATTTTGGTATCATGTTCTAATCTTTTCTTCTTGGTTCTTTTCCTGAGTCCTCCGAATCCTTTCTATATTGTGATGATGTCTCTTCTTGCACAGTTACCACCTGTGCATCTTTTAATTTTCCACAAACTGCTTACTTAATATGTTAATAAAGAAACTTAATGTGCTTTGCTGTGTTTTCTAGTGTAAGTTTGAAAAGGTATTTCCTAATTTAAACAGGTATTATTACTTCTGTATGCCTGTCACAGGACTGCCATTAATGGCATTCTGAAGTGAAACCCATTACATTTCTATGTTATTTGTTGGACTGAGAGTGTTACTTTTACTTTATAATTTGGGTCTTCATTCCAGAAGACATTTAATTAGTGGCTTCTGTAAATTATTCCAGTATCAGTCCTTACTATGCCTTACAGAAATGGGAAGCTAGCATTTTATTGGTATTATGGATAATACTAGTATCTTGATTTAATGGTAGCTAAGTAAACAGTATAACATGATACATTTCTACAAGAGAATAGAAAGTATTAGTCTAGGCATTATACCTGAATCAGTATGAAAAACTATCTGGATTAACATAAGCACCCTTGGTCCAACACACAAAAGTTTTCTGTTTTATTCAGCAGGAGAAAATTAACTGCCAAATTTCATCTTGGAGTGGCTTTTTATAGCCAAGTTATAACTCCTTAGCAGTAGATAAATTATGGAAATTGATTTAGTTTAGTGACAGTTGGATAATGCAAGTCTCTTAACACCTAAGTCACTTCTCACCATGATCAATTGTTGTCAATCAGCTGTATGCCAGCAGGAATTTACCAGGATGTAAAGAATTTCTGTAAATGACTTAAATTGTTATATTATTTGTGTTTTACTAATAATACTGATGAAGCAGAAAGATGCCTGCCTCTTCTACTTCTGTGAGTTCCTGAGTAATCTCTTAAGGATATCTTGTTGCATCTTTTGTGGAAATTACATCTTGACAAATTTTTTCTTACTGAAACAAAGTTAGTGATCTTCAGGCATTTGTTATGCTTTATATTAATTCATACAAGGATCCTACCCACTGAAGGTGCAAAAAAAAAAAAGTATATCTATAATAATAAATTATGAACTGTTTGTTCAAAAAAGAATAGAGTTTTGGAGTGAAATCTGTAGTGTGATTTATGAGATGGAAAAGATTTTGCTTCCTTGCAATATCCCATGAGACAATTTAGGAAAATGTTTTTGCATCTTCTAAACTGTTATTGTGTTGTTGATGGAATGGCCTGTAACAGTGGGAGGCCACTGGTCATCCTGCTTGGTTGTGGAGAAAGTGTGGATGAATATTTGCCAATCCTTTTTTTGGCTACACGTTCTTGTTGAATGATAAGAACTGTGGAAACGTATATTTAGTTCTTTACACATGCAAATTTTTTGCCATGCCATGCCTTGAGCTTCTGATACCTTTGTGAACGTGAAGAAATTGTTATTCTCTCTGACACACTGAAAAATAGCTTACAAGCATAGATTTAAAAGTATATATATTAGCCTACATATATTTGATGTTTACTTTCTTAGATTTTATATACCTGATTTTAAAATTATCTCAGGAACAGCAATATAGATAATTATGTATATTCAGTGAAAGTTCTGAAAAATAATCATGATGATAGAATTTGCTAAGTTGATCACTTTTTCTGGTGATATTCTAAGTCCTCATGTTTAGATTATGGATTTTAAAGAGGAAGTGATAGTAAGGCAGGAGACAGACTTGCAAGGAATATAGGGTTGGTTTGCTAAAGTTTGCTTCACTTGGGTAAGACTTCTACAAAACTGTTTGGAGGATGAGGATTTAAACATGTGTATAGATCTCTGGAAAGTCACTGTTGACACATGATGACTTCATGTGTGTTAGGGCCCAGTTTGCTTAATGATTAGCACAGTTAATTAAATGACCATAGGCAATGTACACTGTCAACCAAACATTATACAATTAAATGGAGTGTGGTTTAAGTTCTGCAGTTAGATCATTGACTTAACATCCTCTAATGATATTTATTGACCTATGAAGTATATTTGCATAGATCCTTAATATGCAAGATATCAATCCATGTTTTATTTGCATAATCACAATCCATATTTTGAAGTATTGAGCAAGTAGTATATGTGAAGTTAAGCTATTCATAAAATTATCTACTTTATAGAAAACATCTGAATGTTTTAATAATATATTGGCCAGTAGACTTAGTGGAACTCAGTAACTATTGGATGCTACTGAATATGTACAGAACTTGTGTAGTTTATTTATTTGAGTTTGACCAAATTTTGGAAGTGGTATTTATTATTAATTAGCTCTGTTTAGACTAATTGATTGTTCTCATTTGTGGTATGGCTGATAATCATAATTTTACATTAAAATGATGATTTTTGTCACAAGAGGTGAATGACTTTTTAATCCATCCTATTCTAATGCTCAGTAAATGTAACTTCCAGTTTTGGGTTCTTTTCAATGCTTTAGTTTTGCTGTTGTCCTTGTACAAAGGGTATGTGTTTTGTCATCTTTCTTTTCTCTGTACTATTTTCTTCCACTCCATCTCCCTTATAACTTAGTTTTTAATTTGTCATGCTATTTTATACATACTATTTTTCAGTATGCTTCTACAGACTTGCTCTTGGTTCCTGACTTTAGATCTCTGAGAAATTGTATTGCAGTGGTGCTTCTGTGAAGAAGCTTGAACTGCTTGAAAGAAGCAGTTCCTAGACATCCTAAGTCTTACTGTATCCTTGTGTACAAAGAGTAGGGTTTGTATTAAATTCTCTCTTCATAGGTTTTGAAGACTTTATTTACAGTACTGTTTACCATAACTAAAAAAACTAAATGCCTGATTGAACCATGATTTTTATTCCTGTTTGTTGGGACTGGAATTTGTTATATATTTGTTCAAGTTTCTTGTGACATCTGCCTCCCTTCTTTATCCTCATATAACAGCAGAAACAGTCCACATCTTAAGGTTTAGGTTATGTGCTTGGATTCTGCATGGTGCAAAGCACCTCATGGTCTGAAGTGTTTTCTTGCCTTAAAAAAGGTATCCATGTGAACATTTTATTTTTTCACAGAATCATTAAGGTTGAAAAAGACCTCTAAGGTCATTGAGTCCAACAGTTAATGCAGAACCCCTGTGTTCTCCACTTAACCGTGTCCCCAAGTGCTAAATCCACCACGTACCTCTGAACACTGCAAGGGATGGTGATTCTACAGCTTCCCTGTGAAGCCTGTTTCAATGCCTGACCACTCTTCTGGTGAAGAAATTTTTCCTAATGTCAAATCTAAACCTTCCCTAGTGCCACTTGAGGCCATTTCCTCATGTGTTGTCATACATTACCCAGGAGAAAAGATCAATCCCTACCTTACCACACCTTTTTCCAGGTAGTTGTTGAGAGCATTAAGGTCTTCCCTGAGTCTCCTCTTCCGCAAACTCAACAACCCCAGCACTCTCAGCCTCTTCTTGTAAGACCTGTGCTCTTTCCTTTCTGATGGTGTATATGGAATAACACTGGATTTTTTAAAACATGGTGGTGAACTTCTAAAATTCATTTGTTAAAAAAACATAATAGAAACTGTCAGCTCAGTCTGTTGAATCTTAAAGATGCTTTCAAAGAATTTCGTTGTTTCACTGTTAACAGTCGTCTTAGACTATTTTCTTTTGCAGTACACTGCATCTATGAAAATTAATTTTAAAAGCTTTTTGAAATTCAGTCAGTGGATATCACATCACTGGCTTGTGGATTTTAATTTTCAACATGTTGTAAGTACAGTTGGCCTTGAGGTGGTTGTTCCTAGCTGTTACTGTCTTCTTTTTTCCATGACAGAAGTTCACTGAAACAGCTGTAATGTGGAATCACAGAACTTGCATTTGGTTAGAATCACCAAAACACCCTCCCCTCCCCTCCAGAATAAAATCCTAGATTCTACTAAGTGTTCAACACAGATTATTTTGATAAAGCTAGGTATGCACAGCTATACTGGCAGTCCAGAAGAACAGGAACTTCTAGCAATGGAGTGTAATGAAGTTTTATTTAGGTAATTGCTGATGTTATAACTATTGTACAAGGGGATTGCTTAGCATTGAGTTTTCTTTTTTTTGAATGATAGGTTTTGTTTTCTGCTGCTTCTTTTGAATGGTTTTTGTTTTTCTCAGTATTAGGTTTATGATTCTTTATCCTTTATGTTCTATTTCTTAGAACCTTTATAGAATTATTTCTGACTCTGCAAGGCTAGATGTATTAATTCTCTAGAAAATGAAGTCCTATTTATTGTTTTCTGTACTGCTGAGAGGTATAAGCTGTATACATCCCTGTCTGCAGCCTTGGCTGGCTGTTAGGTGCTAACACTGCTGTTCTCTCACTCTTCTTGCTTAATGGAACAGGGAAGAAAATAAGACAAAAAAGCTCGCAGATCAAGATAAATGCAGGGAGAGTGCTTTCATTCTTCACTAACCTTGGTGCCTGCAGGATTGTTCATGTTTTTCTCACTTTTTTTCTTAGTAACTGCTGTGCAGCATTTTTTGTCAGTTCTTAAATACGTTATCACGGAGGCGCTGCCAGCATCACTGATGGCTCAACTTTTGCAAGGGATGAGTCCATTTTGGAGCTGTCTGGATCTGGCTCTGTTTGCTATGGGAGCAGCCCCTGGGCTCTTCCCACAGGGGCCCATCCCTTCAGCCTCCCCCACTACCAAAACCTTGCCACATAAACACAATACAGATGTTCAGTTTCATCCAGACCTTGGATGCCACTGAAGCTTAAAAGCTTGATTGCGTGGCCGTTGGACATACTGGCTGCACAGTTCAACTTGACTGTAATGTATGAGTTTCAGTCTTTGAATTATTTCAAAATGTGCTCCAAATGGGACTACATCACCATGTTCTAATCAAGTTTCCACTGCATTTGATCTGATCTGACAGCTATCCACCACGGGAAAATGGAGTTTTGTTCCCCAGTTCCCTTAGTTCCTGTTCTTTCCCTTGAGTTAGCTTTGATGCTTGTCACACGCTTTTCAAAAACAATTAGGCTTGTTTTTTGAGTTGGTAAATTTGATTGGTTCAACAAAGCATCTGATGCTTTTATACATTCTCCGATTCAGGCGAGCAATGCTCTCTTCTACTGTGATGAGCTGTTAAAATGAATTTAGCTGTAAGAGATAACATCATCCCGTCTGAAAGGTAGAATGGAATATCTATGTCAAATGGCAAGAAGAGTGAACTTCATTACAATTTTGGTGTGCTTTTCAGGAGTCCTAGACTTACTATCATGACAGTGGACTAAAGAAGTATATTGGGGATAAAAGTGACATATTTTAGTATTAGAAAAAGTTACTTCAATAGGTTTTGACTCCCAGCTTTGTCATTGTCAGTGTTTACTACAACTTGCAAGCATGTGGCGCCGTTCCACTGCTGGATGTATATAGGTGCAGAGAAGATGACAGAAACTGAGTTGACTTTCCTGTATCTCTTGAAGTACATTGCATGTCATGGCTGTTGAATGAAATCTGATTGTTTGTTCCACTCATGTTTTCCCTATTTATAAAAATAAAATGTGTTGTGCTGTATGTGTTCTTCTTTGGAAAAAAAAAGCCAACGTTAACATTTTGTTTGGTAAAAGATTAGGTGAAGATGAAGCAAAATCTGTAACTTTGGTTGGTTTCATGAAATAGAACTGAAGAATACAGAACATGTTGACGTGTTTTGGTGGAATTGGGTAGATGAATATAGTTCTCCTTCAGTGTGGAATGACCTTGGCTTGGGGCCAGTAAGTTTTAATTACAGCTGTTATGGAACATGCTGCTCGCCCCTCTCTTCTTGTGGATTCTGGCTGATTTTGATTTCTGGTTTTATAGTTCCAAGAAATTCAAAGTATACAGAGATTGTTGTATAGGAGATTTGTAGGAAGAAAATACCTGACTTGGAATTCACAGTTCAGAACAGTCATGACTGCTAAAAGTAGATCATACTTTTAGCTAAATAAATAAAAATGTCCAGACAATCACAAAGAAATTTGTTTCTTTTGTTACATTCTTCACTTATAACTGCCTTGGTACAATGTTTTTCTAAGATCCTGATTGTCCCCACACAGGCCATCTAGATTTTTTCACCGTCTTTTGTATTGATTGCTTTTATGTAATTAAAGGTTTCAGTTCAGCTTCCTCCTCTACGGCAATGGAACTCTGCATAATTTAGGGTGGATCACATGGTAGTGTGCATTTGTGTCAATTTAAAGGGACTGAGAAACCAAGTAACTGTGTTGTGTTCCTAGTTAGAATTTAGGGAGAAGTTACTGTTGCTTATCTACAGTCTTTCACTTGAAAACTTGGCTTTAATGGCATAGAGGAAAGAATTGTATTTGGTCTGCTCTGTTTCTAATTTTATTCTCTATCTGCTGCTTGTCTGGCAGTATTGGTGAGTTAAGCTGGTGATATGTAACAATTAACAGCGCTGGTGTTAAACCTTTTTGGAAAATTGCATTTCCCAAAAGAGTAAAGAGAACACAAAGTGTACTTTAGATGTCTGAACAGCAAAGGTAGCTAGAATCTGTTATTACGAAGAGGTGGGAACAGATCATACAGTACAGTAAGATTCTTGGTTGTCTCTCATTAGTCTGAAGATCAAATATGTTCCAGAATGAGGAGTTTTAGCTTTTTTTCTGATGTGTACTTCTTGAAAGCTTTATTGTGTCATAGGACAATCTTCCTGGATATCAAAACTGTTCCTGTCTCCCACAGTATAGATTACTGAAAGCAATCAAAATATTTTGTCTTTTTTGTGCATTTATGGGTTTGTTGATACATATCTAGTTGGATTTTGTTTGTCAAAGTGGGACAGATATGGTTAAGCATGAACTAGTTAAACAACATTGTCTTCTTAATTTCTTTCCACAGTTTTAAAACCGTGAAATCATGGCTCATTCAAAGACAAGAGCCAATGATGGAAAAATCACATATCCTCCAGGAGTCAAAGAAATCTCTGATAAAATATCTAAAGAAGAGATGGTGAGAAGGCTAAAGGTTAGTAAGCAAGTAATTGCTTGCAGATTAAAGTTTCTTGTAAAAGATGTTCAATGCTCCTATTACAATATATCTGGTAGGGTTTTTTTTCCTGTGGGTTTACCTTTTCTTTGTGTAGAAGGAGAAACTTGTTTGCTCTTGTGCCTTCTCTTCTACTGCTTTCTTGAAATGGCTGGTTCAAAAAAGGTTTAATTGCATTAAAAATCACAAATAGAAATGAGCTGCATTAATTTCAAATGCTACTTAAATTTTATTTCAGCTGCAATGCTAAGTCAGTACTTTGGTTGTTTTCCAGTATTTTCCTCTCTAAAAGAGAGTCATAATTTTGGAAATAATTTGAATACTTCTCAATACATTCCTTTTACACCTTCATGCTTTTTGGTTTGTTTGTAGAAACCTTTATTCTCATTGTTTTTGCCTGTATTATGATGAAGGTAGTTTTTGTCATACTTCAGTCTATATACTTGGACTATACTTACAGTCTTTGATGTATTTCTGTCTTGAATTTCTTGACCACTTTGTTTGGCCTAAGTGTACAGGAAGGTTGGACAGATTTGGAGGCTAATTTTGTTACTACAGTTCTGTATCTACCCATGTACTCTCACATAGAGGCAAGCCTGTACTGTGCAGTTTTTATGCCTGCAGCTTGGGCTTGCCCTGTGGAACAGGAGGGAACAGATGTGGAGAGGAACCTTAAGTATTCTAACAGATGGAAGAGCTTAAGTTGGAGTTTTTCTGAAGAAGTAGTTTTAAGTCAGTTGGAACTATGGGTAAATGAACAAAACCCAATAAAATCCCAAAACAAAAGGATTGCTTCTCCTCTTCCCCCCACCCCCAGCAACCTGTCTGGGCTTTGGGATTTTGGTCGATGGACTTCAATGAGTATATTGCATTCTATGATGCTGAATAAAAGACAACATTTATAACTTTACATATGAGTGATTCCTAAGAGAAGGAATTCTTTGTTAGCACTTGGCATATTTTTTTCAGCTTGTGGAAATGCAGCACCACAGTTCTTACTAATCTTTTTTCTCCTATAGCTTAATTTCATTTTTGTCCTTCAATGTAATCCCTTCTGTCATCTTGATCTGGCTTGCAGAATAAAAGGACTTTGTAAGATGTCTTTTGCTTCTGGGTAGCTGTTGATTCTGGCTGTGAATTAGTTGGTGCTCAGGCAGGGACAAAACTGCACAGTGTTTCTTTTATATCAGGTTGGATGATCCACGCTGCACCAGAAGTGTACAGAACTTCAGTATAAACACAGTTGCAGGTGCTAAAGTAGTTGACAAATAAGTGAACTATTAGCCTCTTGATTTCTCTGACTGCCAAATTCACATAATTATTAAGGAAAAAGCACTTTTCTGTGCACAAGCAGACATTCTGCTGTTTGTTGATGATGATATATTAATATAAATGCAAATTATTGGGAAATCTGAGAATAAAATGGAAAATATACAGAATGAATTTCTGCATTAGTATAAGTTACCTCAGAAATTTAATGCATTTTGAATTTATGTTCTCTTGAAATTTATAATAGATTTGGAAAGAAGATAGAAACTAAATGGGGACAGTTGTGAACTAGCACTGGAGACAGAAAGAAAGTGATGAGTGAATAGTATGAGAAAAGCATTTTTCCACAGTTTCTTTTAATACACAAAAACCAAGTCATCATCTAATGAAGTACTAGTTTTAGACCAGCAATCTAATCATAGACTTTTGTGTAAGTTTTATACAAGTAAATTCCAAAGCTTGTTTCTGTAGAATAATGTAGTAAAAAATGAATGGGTTAAGAAGTATGTGTCACATCTGGAAGATGTTGCTCCAGGAGTATAAATCATGGTGGTCTGGGTGTGATTTTGGGTTCCAGAATCCTTTAACCTATTGCTTTGCAGGAACCTGGAAAACTGTGCTAGGACAACTAGCTTGTTTTCCTTTGTTTTTCCTTAACCACTGTGATGGATTGCTCTGCAGATAAGATGACTGATCTTTGTTGTCCTGACTTGTACAGATGTTTATGTTATCAGGGAAAAAACACTGAAGGTTCATTTCCAGAGTAGAAAAAACCCATACTTATTGCAAAAAGTGTGAAAAGACTACTTTTAATAGAAATGAAAACAATTCTGACTTGTAAATTAATTGGTGTGTAAGGGTACCAGTGCACTTCAAGTGGTTCATCTTGTGCCTGACTGAGGAGGACTTTATTTTTCTTGCACTGGAAGTTATGTCTACATAAGCTGCTGATCTTCTGTGCCTCTTTGTAAAGCATTCTCATATGTTTGAAAACTTCACAGTTTCTGTGATCCTAATTATGCAGAAGTTTGGGGTTTTTTAAGTTGGGCTTGTTGCTCTCTGACCAGTTATAGTAAATTTTTTGAAGGGGAGGGGGAAAACCCAACTAAACAACAAACTATAACAAAGTAAAGTATTTTGCAATATTACAGGATTCTAGGACTTGAAGTTATTATTCTTTGAATAATATCTCTTCCTGCACTGAAGAAATAGATGGCAGTTTTGGCTTTAATTCTCAGGATTGTGTAATTAAATCTTGAGTATAATTTTGTTAATTTTACAAGAGTTGAACTCCTTAAAATAACTGCTTCTGTGAGTCAGATAAGGAATTGGAGATGGGCAAAATTACTTTGTTTTGTCAATAAATTTTTCTCCTTCAGAAAGTTTTTTAAATGTAGGAATTCTCACCAACTAGCAGTTACTAAATATAGCTTTTCCAGCTTTTGTTTTATTTAGCATGTTAAATATTTGGTGTCCCAGACTCTTTTTTTTCCTTCCATAACTTAAATAAAGTAACTGGATCCTAATAATCCTAGTGGTCATTTTAGTCTTGCTGGACAACATCCATGCTGCTGAGCTGCCTGGATTTATATGCATTTGCTGAAAGTGTGTGCTCTGCTTCTGGACAGCACAGGGAATAGAATTTTCCTCAGTGCAGTAATAGGCAAAAACCTGAAACTGAAAGAGAAGAGAAGGAAAAAAAATCATCACTGAATAATTGAGGGAGAAACAAATATTTTAAATAATGTTTGCTATTTTCTGAAATTTTAAGTGAATGATGTAACAGTGACTGCTGTTGCACTTCTTTGATTGTCCAACTTGATTATATGGTTTCTCAAAAGATTTGGGAAGTCTACAACTAGGCTTGCAGTAGTTCTGCAGAGACTGTGTGTTGGGACAGTTAATAGAGGGCTTGATTAATAGACTTCCTGTGCCCTGAAAAATGAAAATACTGGTTGCTCCAGGAAGTACTCCTGTATAGCTAATAATGCTTCTGACAGAAGTTGTGCAAAACCAGAAAAGTAACTTTTACTAAGGATTCTGTTACACAGAGTATTTAATTTTATGTACTAATGTATGTCTGTCTATTTAGATGGTTGTGAAAACTTTCATGGATATGGACCAGGACTCTGAAGAAGAAAAGGAGCTCTACCTAAATCTTGCTTTACATCTTGCTTCAGATTTTTTCCTCAAACATCCTGATAAGGATGTACGTTTGTTGGTAGCGTGTTGTCTTGCCGATATTTTCAGAATTTATGCACCTGAAGCTCCATACACTTCACCGGATAAACTGAAGGTAAATTAAATTAATCTTTTTCCACACCAGGTTTTTACACTCAGTGGTTAATATAATTGGTTATGACTGCTTTTTCCCTCCTTTTATTTCTGGTTCAAAGTTTTCACTTGATTTTGGGATATAATTGGTCAAATCAATTGTCAATGACATAAAGGGCTATACAGTACATCTTCTAAAAACTTGTGGAGTTTTGGACTTGTATTGAAAATAATTATTTTATTGAACTGTTTTTGGCATTTGCAGGTTACTTTACTTTAGAAATGTTGATTATATGTATAGCTTTTAGCACAGTCTCTTGCAAGATAGCTAATACCTTCACTTGGGAAAGTACCCCTGCATCTCCAATTAAACTACCAAGAGACAGGTACTCGTGTTTTTATAGATAAACGTTCTATTGAAACAAAGATAAAGTACTTTTGTACAGAGTTTAATGATTTTTGATGTGACTTGGAAAATTCTGCAATTACAAACATCACTGATCCCACTAGATGGAGATGGTTCATAGAGAAATGTCAGGTTTGAAAAGAAGTACAGATCTGACTCATTTGTTTCAGAAAAGAAATAAATTTTATATTTTTTGTGGGGTTTTCTTACTTTTTAAAGTAGAAATCTAACTTAGTTACCAACTCTCAAAATCAAACTGTTTCCCTTGTGCAGTCAGAATCTAGAGTGATGAACTGAGTTTTGGGGGAAATCGATAAAAAAACAGGTAAAGGTAACACTGAAAAATGCGTACTATTTTGTCTCCCCGATTTAGGAGTGTGTGTGGTTTTTTTTGTTTAGTTTGGTTTGGTCTTTACTTATTCCACAGTAGGATAGAAAGGATGGTTGTGGTGGATGGTCTATCTATTATCTTTTTGAGAGGAAATCACTCAATTTGTCATCTAGTGGTTGCACCAGCAGTGCTTCCTAATTAGGGAAACAGTGCAGTTTCAACTGCCGTAGTGCATCTTTTAACAGACATACTGGAGAGATATCTAGGGATTTTTCTTAGTTCTGTTTTCTTAATTCTGAATTAGTGTGTAATCAGAGGTACAGCATCTACTTAACTTACTTATTGATTGCACCATCTTCAACTGGAGAGAAATACTGGCTTTCTCTACTGTGCTATATTTGAGTCTGGTTTTCAGGTGTCCTGATTTCTCTTTCAGTTTTGAGTATGTTTTCATTTGCTTGTTAGGCTTAGAGCTTTAATTTCTGTCTTTCTGAGTTGGGCTAAGTTCCTCCTTAGAATATTTGATCTACCAAATGCTACTAAGCTTCAGATTTCACAGTGTACAATATTGGAAGATTTACAGTAGTAATCTCATACCTGAAGTATCAGAATACTACAACCACTGCTTGGACAGAGCTCAGTATGGATGAGGGACCCCAATGCCAGCATAGGGTTCTGTAATCTGTGTGGATTTCAGAATTCAGTTTCTTGATGCAGTTTTCTAAACATATTTTGAGAAATAAAGAAAAGCCAAACACTAGGGGCCTCTGCCTAGGGCTGCTGGGGTAGGTTGTTTGCAAACCCGTTTCCTCTGAACTCAGCTTTTGTGGTTGCAGGACAAGCCCTGATAGAAATGTCGAAGAGTTCCCTCCACTTTATGACAGAGGTAAGAGGAAGAATTCTTCCTCTTGGGTTATATCTTGGCACTCTATTTACCCAGTATTTCATATCAAATCCATACTGCAGCTGAGTCTATTCTTGTATGTTTAACACCAGAGTTAAAAATGGCAAAGGAGAGTGGTGCATAGGATTAATTTCTTGAGAGGAAAAGACTTAAAGTTTAGCCCTTGCTTCAGACTCAGTGTATCTCTCTGTAACTGGAGTAGGTTTACTCTACTGTGATCTCAAAACTTCTAACTTTGAGTCCTCCTCAGTCCATTCAAAGCCTAGAGCCCAAATATAGTTTTTTGGTGGGAAAATAATCTAAGCACTTATATGTGTCAGTTGAAAATGTCTTGAACAGAAGGACTGTCTGCCTGTCTCTGCTGAAATGTAGACATTAAAAAGGGTATAGGGTAGCAGAACTTCAGTTATTGGAAGGTGTTCTCTGGTGAGAGCCATGGCTCTGATGATTACTGAAGCCATTATGGAGTTAAATGAATCAAGACAGCAATCCACAAAAAAAATCCAAAAAAAAAATCCTTGAAGTTGAAGTGTGAGCACTTTTGTTTTTTAAGTCTGGATTCTAATGTAGACTTGCTTTATGTTGTCTCATGCGAAAACACCTTGTCCAGTTGTGAAATTATTGCAATTTTTTGGCTGCAGACGAAGTTTATTTCAGCCTGTGTTTTGAATTTATAAATGCATGTTCAAGTAGTATGTTGTGTGTGCTAAAAAAAGTGAAAAATGTTTGGTTATAGTACATGAGATACTAAAAATTAGTGAGTACTTCTGAGTTTCGTCTGTCTTACTTTCTTTAAATAGGAATTGGGAAAAATAGTTTGGAGTAAATTCTTACTTTTTCAAACCATGCTGTTATTTGAAGCATTCAGATGTTGGACCTACTGTACATGTATGCTATTCATTAGTGTCTGTAGTTATATACAGCACAGTGATGAGAACTTTCTTTTGGAAAATTAGTAGGGTCTTTGAATTACATTCAGTAGGTAAGTATTGCATACTGAGCTCCAGGATAAAAAGTAAGATACTTGCTTGAATGGACTGGTTGAGGTTTACCTCTACAAGTAAAGTTTAACAGAAATAATTAACATAGAGCATGGGTTCTAAAGTTAAGTGGTTTTTATGTTTGGCATTGGTTTGTCTGTCACGTGCCCCCTTTCTTCTTCAGTTGATTCTAATTCTTTCCTGAGACTCAGCTTGTATGTCTTCTAAACTTTACAGAACCTTTCAGTGTGCCTGTTTTCCATAAGACAGCATTCATTTTGGATGGGGACTGACAGCCTGCTGGTGTTCAGGCACTAATTTTTAAAGGAGGGATTCTTCAGATGGGCTTTTGCATGGGGACTGAAGCTCCTGAGTGGCTGGAGACCATTAGATGTGTCCTTCGTGTCTTTTGGTTTAATTTCAGCTAAAGAGTCTAGACTGTGTGCTCTGTGAGGGATCTGAAGGGTGAACCAGACAGTGATCCTTCTGATCATCCTTAACTTTTCAAAATCAGTTTCAAACCAAGTTAAAACATGAGTGTAGCTGTATCTTTGAACAGTGTTTGCTGTGCTTTTTTGCTAAGAGTTGGTGATGTCACATGTAATCTAGTTCTTGATTTTCTCTAAATTCTCAGTAAGTGCTCAGCTTAATGATTAAGGCTGGATTTTGTGGTTATAGTGTTAGAAAAAATGAAATCCTATTCTTATCTTTTGTCTGTGTATTATTTTTGGGGGACTTAGGGGAAATGGTCATTTAGAAAGTGTTATAGAAAAGCCTTATAGATTATTTCTAGGATAGATTTTCAGGATAAAGAGTAAAGCTCTCTTGTATTTATTATGGCAACTTTATACCTTTTGGAATTTGTTTGATTTACACCTGGGTCATTAGAAGAAACATAGATGCACTTGAGGCTGTGAAGAGCATTTCTGGTGATATTTCTAAATATTTTAATTTCATATAGTCACATTAGATTAATATAGTTGTAGTTGTGATTTTCCAGCTGTTAATTATTTGAATGTAAAAAAAAATTGAAAAGATGCTTTCCTGTGTGTTTCCATTCTGTTCATAATTGTCTCTGTTTGTTCCTTGTAACCTGCTTCAGTTTACTCTGTGTGAGACTTTTTCTGAAGGAGTCTTCTGGTGGTGAAAGTTGACAGAGGAAGCAGGAGGAACTTGGTTTATTAGCTTTGGCAAGAATTGTTATCTGTGTCAGTGTCTTTACTGAGACTGAGAAATGCACCAACAGTACAGAGTGAACATATAAGAATATTCTTAGGAAAGATGTACTTGCCTACTGCTATTTTCCTTTTCTTTTGAAACTTATTGTAATACGAAGTAAAAATATTAAATTCATTGTCCTGCTGAATAATCTCTTGACTTCTGCAGCCAGACAGTTGCATCTGTGTTTGTCAAGTTGAGTGCTTTTCTTTGGAAATGAAAAACATTTGTTTCCTTAGGGAAAGGTTACTTTCTCAAGCCTTTAAAGAAGCATGAAGTATTTTAAAATTACTCCTTGATATTTTCCATGATGTTTTTGTAGATGATTTTCTTTTGGGTAGTGAAATAAAGTCTGTCATTGCTGCATATTTTGTAGTGACTACATAATACAAATAACTTTAAAAGGTTATTATTTTATTTTGAAGGTTTAATTGCAATTACTTGAATAACTAGCACTTCTTTTTTTTCAGGATATATTTATGTTCATAACAAGGCAACTTAAAGGTTTAGAAGATACAAAAAGCCCCCAGTTTAATCGATACTTTTATTTGCTTGAGGTAAGCTTCATAATTTATTTCATAATAACTGTTCAACATAATCTTTCAATTTAATCTTGTGTTAACTACTCCTGTTATTTTTTCCTGTTCCGGAAACAGAACATTGCTTGGGTCAAGTCTTATAACATATGCTTTGAATTAGAAGACAGCAATGAGATTTTTACACAGCTGTATAGAACACTGTTTTCAGTAATAAAGTAAGTATTTTCACCCCAAAATACAATGTATTATTGCATGATTGAGGTCAACAACTTCTAACAGTTGTTAGAGCTGTTCAGTGTGAGTGTTAGCATGAATGACTGTAGTTTTGTAATTTAGTTTAACTAAAGGTAGCAGAACTGTCAGTTTTTTGTTTTAATGAAACAAGACACAATGCACATCATCTTTTTTTTTTTTTCTAGGAAACTTAGCTTTGGTTGTCATTTACTGCATTTATTTTAATTCTGTTCTTGAAATTAAATCATGTAATAGGCAATTCTAAGGAATTTGGAGGATTATTGCTGTAAAAACATGAGTCAGAAACTAGTGGACACTGGAAGGTGGTACTAGAGGTATTCTAGTCCCTTTGCTCAAACCAGGTCAACTTGAGCAGATTGCCCAGAACTGTAGCCATTTAGGTTTTGGGCATTTCCAAGGATGGAGAGGCTGCCTCCTCTTTGGGCAACCTTCTAGTTCTCAATCACCCTTTTATTTTAAAAGTTTCTTATGTCTGAATGGTGTCTTGTATTTCACCCTGCACCCATTGCCTCCTGTTCTGTGACTGGACACCACTGAGCATGTGGTGTCAAGACAGTCCTGCCCTGGCTTCTCTACTCCCAGCGTCAGGTATTTAAACTTAATGATCAGCTCTTTCCTAAGCCCTCTCTTCTCAAGGCTAAAAAAAGATGTCAGCTCTCTCAGCCCCTCCTTCCACGAGAGCAGCTCCAGGCTTTATGAACCTTTGGTGGACTAAATCCAGGATGTGTGTGTCCCTTTTGTGTTGGGAAGCCCAGAACTGGACACTGCACACCAGAGGAAGTCTCCCCAGTTCTGGATAGAGCAGAGGGATGTTCTAATACACTGACTTTTCATGGTAGGCACAGATACAGTCTTGCTGCAGTAGTGAATGAGGAGAGCATGAAATTTAAGAGTCATGGTATATTCAGTCAAGGAATCTAAGCATTTTGATTTCAAAGAAAACTTGTCATTTGCTGATTTTATTCCTTATTTTTGGAATTCCTTATCACCATGGGGAGTACTCTGAATAGAAGTTATACTTTATATAGATAATACACTAAGAATTCTTGTTTTTAATTTCAGCAATGGTCATAACCAAAAAGTACACATGCACATGGTCGATCTAATGAGCTCTATCATTTGTGAGGGAGATACTGTGTCACAGGAACTTCTGGATACAGTGTTAGTTAATCTAGTGCCAGCACATAAGGTAAGACTTAGTGACTTACGTTTTGTTTTGTTCTATTGGGGTTTTTTTTGTAATCATGATTTCTTGGGTGGATGTATGTGCTCAGATATATAGATCTACTTGAGAGAATGGGTGTAGCACATGTCTCTGTATTATCTGGATTTCTTTTAGCAAACAAGTAATTGTATTAGACAGAAAATTCAGTCAAGTTGCATTGCTCTGATATACTTGCTGTAGGCAACATATCAGTAGTCACGGTAATCTAAAAGATTGAATGTCATATGAATTTAAACACAGTTTTTTAATGTTCCATCAATGCTGGTAGAATGTAATAGAGAAGTTTACATATATCCTTTGGAAAGTTTTTAATTCATGTAATGCTGTATTAGTAGTTCAAACTAAGATGCTGTCCTGAGTGGGAGGGAAAAAGTTGTTATGACTGCTGATTTGTAACTGGCTCTGTTGTATTTCAGAAATGTTGGCTTGGTGTTATTGGTATGTTTCTGATGCAGCCATAGAATTAAAACTGTGCAGAAATGGTGGTTTTAGAAGAGCCCAAGGAATGGCTGTCTTATCTTAGTGGATAATATCATGTTAAAAAAAACGTTTCCTATAGATGAACTCAATGAAAAACCTCAGAACTGTGCATGTGTTGTGTTACTTAAATGTTCAAAAAGCATGGAAGTCTGACTCCTTAGTTCAGGAATCTGTGTCCTACTCAAATCTCATGGACTACTCACCTGTAAGTTGTGCATGACAAAAAAAAGACTGTGGGGAATTATCTAGGAAACATATCTTTAGCTGTAATTTGGACACTTCCAATAGCTTTTTTTTCCTTTCTTGAATTATGTTCAGGAAAGTGCTAACCACTGTATTTTCTGAAAAGTGTAAGATTAAGTGGTTATTAACAGAGATGCTTTGGAATGCCTGCTAGTGTGCCTTTACTACTAGCCATTAATTGCAGTTAATAAATACCACATATATTATTTCCTATTGATAGTGAAAGACTAAATGCTTTGTATAGGTCAGTAATTCTTTTTTTGACCACTGAAAATGTTTTAGCTGTGTCCTTCAGGGAGTCTAATACTTGTGTGCCAGGACTAAGACTGAAATTTGTGTGGCTAAAGTCCAGATTTATGAAGTAAAGTTTTGGTATCCCAAAAAGAAAAGCAAGAATGTGCAAAATACTTCAGTTTGTGCTTTCTCAGTTATTAAGAATCTATTGTTTCATTGTGTCATCTGTGTTCAACTTGATTTGACTGTACTATTTTTGTTTCATGTTTAATGAACGGACTCCGAGTTGAAGAATTTGCATCCTTTTGGGATGTCTGTAGCATTAAAACAATTCTGTTTCATAGTGGATTTAAAATTAGTGACTGAATATTTTTAAAAGGGTAGTATATTTGAGAGTTTACATTTTCTGTTGCTTTTCTTTTAATTAAAGTCTCTCTGTGGACAGGATGCTCATTTATAGCCTGCATTCTAACTGAAATGGTTACATGATGTCAGACTGTATTCTGAGTACATTTACCTTTTTTTTTCTTTTGCCATATTAATGGAAAGGAGCTTCTAACATTTTTCTGTTTCATCTCAAAATCTTGAGATGAAACATAATGAATTTTTATTTAAAGTTATTTAGGATTTGGGTTCTGTGGCTACTGACATCAGGTTGGAAAAGTGTAATAAATTCAGATCTGAGAGATTTTCCGCTCTTCCATTGAGCACAAAACTAGAAGGAGATAAAGGATGAGGTCAACCATAAAAAAGAACTAGGTCTTGGCTGACCTCACAGTTCAGCTGTGTGGGCTGTGGAAAAGGGAAATTGAATAATCACACTGGTCACCAAAAATGGTGTAAAGGCAGACATTGGTGTAATGGTCTGTAGGGAATCCCCAGATTTCCAAGAGACCAAAAAAATATTTTGATGTGGAAAAAAAATATTTGAATGGAAGGAACATACATCTGCTACTAGCTCAGGTTTGAGAATGATCAGATTGAGAGATTGTTGAAGATAAGACAACTCTGTCTGTAGAAAGTGACACAGGCAAGTGATGTATTTTTAATATGGCCAAAAGGAAGGTTGTGTCTGAGAGGGAATCTGTAGTGGCCTAGTGAACTGAATGGCTGCATTGTAGAGAAGAATTGTATCGGTAAAAGAAGACTGAGCTCCTCAAATCTCAGTCTGTGTAATTTATCTAACCTGTGGTCTGTAAGTATCTGCTGGGAACAGAAGTTCATCCAGTGGCTGAAATTCAACATTAGACAACTTGCAGAAATTACGTGAATATTTTTAAGAGATGTAGTAATTAGATGAGCAGTTTACAAAACGTTAATTCAATGCTGTTGCCCCTTAAACCAAGACAGTATTTTCCAAAGATGAAAAATAGATATGGTTCATAGTCCTGAGTAGTAAGTGTAAAAAGCAATGGTGCTTGCAGGATGTCAGCAAAAAGTCGGGCATAAGGAGCATATACTGGGCACATGATATGAAATGTCTGTATACCATAATCAGTAGTCACTTAGAGTAGTTTAGAGTTGTCACTGTTTATCTTGCTTGAGTTTGTCACCCATCTCCCTTGGTCAGGATAACAGCCACACTAATGTAAACCTGAATGAAAGCACCTGACACCACTATCAGAAAAGAGGCATGCTGGAGTGTGCACAGGCTGGCTTGACCAGTACAGCTGTCAGATAAGCCAATAAAATGGCAGGCTAAACTTGTCTGACCATGTGCTTAACTCTTAATTTTGATGCTGAATTATTTTTTTTCTTTTGTAGTTTCTCTTCTTTTCTATCAACTCAACTGAAATTGTTTTCATAGGATTACATTGAGGGAATGAATTTAAGTGGCCTAAACCCAGATAAGATCTAGAAGCAAAGGAAGAGGTAGTTAGTATGAAAAGGCAAGATAAATTAATAGTTTTCCTTTCCCCTTTAGTGATCTTGTATTATAAAGCTTTTATGCCAGACCTGCAAATGATTTTGTGTTTGTGCAGTGTGTTAGAAGGCAAACTGTACTTGATTTCCTTGGGTGTTTGCCAGTGTTCCATTTTCAGCCTCAGGACTGCTACAGGGAATTCCACATTGCACATCCCACGTGCTTTACATGCCTATGTTTTAGAAAAAGTGATATTGATAATTAAATTCTTAACTGTCTCTGCTAGGAATTTGCTTAATATTTAGTGTTATCTATCTTGGCAACACTTAACCTGAGCTTTCCTTTGTCAGCTGTCCTTAAGGATCTGTTTACCTTTCCCAAGAGAACAAGAGAATCTCTTGAAACTGTTCTGTCAGGTGCCCTCAGATACTAATTTGGCTGCTATGCCATTGATAATAAGAATAAAATTGAAGATGCTTTTCAAATTCCAAGAAAATAATATGTGAAAATATATGCTTTTCAGGAATATTTGCACTAGATACAGACTTAACATTTGATTTGCCTCCCAAAGCTACAGAATAAATACTGGATTTATGCTAGTTTAGTCATCCTCTGTAAATAAAAATTAAGGGACATGCATTTGTTTTCTGTTGACTTTTTAACTTTTTTTTTTAAGGGATGGGCAAAAATTATTTCGCTCTCACATTTTTTTGATCTGTGTTAAATTGTTTATTGAAAGATAACTGGAAAAAAGGAATTGAGAAAAAGTCAAGTGGGTATGAATTTCCATCACTTCAGACCCCATTGTACAAGAACAAATGATTTTGGCTCTGTAGCATACTCTGCTGGAGAATATTGTCTGTATAAGCACAAAAATGTGTGTGCCATACTATCAGGGAGGTTGCTACTGTTTCTTCTGTCAAAAAGTAGAAGTTTGTCATTCTAGAGAAAAGAAGGTATGAAAAAAAGAGTTTGTAATACTGTTAATGTCTTCTGAAAGTATAAAAAGCTTGAATTACCAGCAACAAATGCCTAAAAATCATGGTAGAAAGTGAGACAAAGGAGAGAATTTGTGGTTGACCAAGATAGCCTCTATTCAGATATTATTGCTGGAGGTCTCCCAAGATTTTAAAAAATGTAAATGTTCTCTACTGTTTATTAACATTCTTTTCTGAAACAAATCTGAAAGTTTTTGGGGGAAAAGTCTGGTTCAGATGTTAAATGTAACTTCAGTTTTCTTGCAGAAGATTTGTGTTCTACTTTCTCAGGGCTGGTTCTTTGGTTTCTGCTTATCAGTCAACCAGTATTTATTTTACTTTTTTCCTTCAAGATGTAGTAATTGCTAATGATTTTTTTAAACAGTGTTGCCAACTGATGACTTTGTTTCTACCCTGTTCAAAGCTCTAAAAACCTTATGGTATGCCTACTGGGTGCTTACATGCTCCTAAAGGCACCCTGATTAATACAATTGTCCCCATCATGAAGGATTCTTAAATCATTCAAATATCTTGAAATGCATGTCATTTTTCTTTCCAAACGCATGGAAAGATTGTTAAGAGGGTAATGGTAGAAGAGCTTATTTAAAAACAGAGAAGAAATTTGTTAAATTCCTGTTAAATTTTCCCCTTCAAGAGAAGGAAGATTAAGATATTTTGTGGCTGTTGAATTAGAAGGGTTTAGTTCTATAAAAGGTCTTTGAACCTACTTGGTAGAGGCTGGGTTGCTCTTGTTTTCATTTCACCTAAGGCCATGCCATTTTTGTTTGTTTCTGCTTTTATCCTTAAGCTGGAAAACGAAGAGAAAATTCTCATGTGCTTTTAAGACTTCTTTGATATTGTTGTTTTCAGAAAGTGAGGCCTCTGGACATTTGAGGGTCATGATTATTGGCACTATTAAATCAAGTACATGAAGCATGAAAAAAAATTGCTATCTTTCCTTAGCCGCTTGTGCTCTAGACTATTTTTCCTCTTTAGAGCTTTTTTTTTTTAGATAAATATTTGCCTTATACTTCCTTCTTACTCAGGGCTGCAAATAGCCACTTCTAGCATTTATCTTGGGAAACATTAAGCTTTGAAGTGAACTGCTGTGCAGAAGATACAAGCTGAAACTGTATTTAATGTGAAGCAGTACAGATCTGCCTGTTGGAATTGGAATTCTTCCTTGCTAGGTCTGCTGTTTAGACTTGTTTTATACTAAATCAGATCTTGCTCATGATCTAGAGTTCCCTCTTACCCAGGTGAAAGTGATTTTCCTTGTGTTGCTGGAGGTGAACTGTGAAGAAAAATCAGAATAAGAATAGCAAGTGGCATACATTCCTTGTTATAGTTATTTGTGCCTTTTATTTCCTAAACTATTACTATTCTGAATGACAGAAAACAAATTATTTCAGTGGAAATACCTCCTTTTTTAATTTTTTTTATTTTCTTTTTTAATTTTTTTTTGTGACCATAAAGAACAATCCAGCATGCAGTGTTTTCTCTTTTCTGGGACATGGAACAACTGTACAGTTTTGTAATAAGATGAAAGTTTTTTACGTATTAACATATCTTGCCAGAATTGGAATTTTTAGTCACCTTCTGTATTGGCTTTGAGTAAGACAGACACTTCAGGCAGTTGAGTCTTTGTAGTGTTTCCAGTTCAGTCACCTGACTTAATTCTGTCAGCAGGCAAGTCAAAGACCTTTTTTGTTTTATGTTATCAGAAAATGTTCGTTTGTTCCCACTGCTGTTTAGAAGCCTATAATTCTATAGAGTTTTTAAATTTTAGACAGTAGTCTCCATATCTTTGCAAATCCTTTCTTTCATTCAGACAACTCTAAAGAACCAAGTGTATCCAGGTAAAGAAATACCCTGGGTGTGGCAAGACATCTTGTGTTTGCTTTTCATTGTGCTAAAAGAAATTCTCTTCCTTTTATGGTGAGAAATATTTTTAAAAAAGCAACCACAAACACCCTCTTTTTTACTGTTGAATTATAAATGAATATACTTGGTTTTTTTAAATTGCAAAGACTAATAAAAGTTGTGGAAACTATTTTTGTAGAGTTTTTTTAGTTATTGAAATGCTACATATTGTTGTGTTGAGGACTTCTTTCTTCATTTTGTATGTTAATCAGCTCTGCAGTGGGTGTCACAAGGGCTGAGTTGCATTTTCTTCTGAAAATATTTGAAAAATAATTGTGATAGAGAAATTGGAGAAAGGATGTAACAACTAGAGCATGGAGAATGTATGCAGGGAAAGGGAGAAAACAATGATAGAGCAATAACTCAATTACACAAATGGAAGGGTAGGAATGTTGAAGAGGAGGGTATGTTTTTTAACTTCTTTGTATTAGTTTAATTTTTGTTTTCCCATAAAGTGAAATTCTAGGGTTTTTTTTCTTTGCTCTCTCAGACAACAGACTGAGTATCTTTGCCAGGGAGAGGATGTGGTGGTGCTTCACAGGTGGCTGCTTGATGCAAGGGCAGAATTTTATTTTCTGTACTCCTGTTCAGATTCTCACTTCTGTGGTGACTGTAAATGCCTCTGTGTTGCTTTGTATCACTTTCCTGTTTTTTGGGGAAACTGATGAGGAGGAGCAGTAAAATGCAGGCACTGAGTTCACTGAACATCAGTTTTAGATGTGTAACTGAAAAGTAAGCTCTCATCTGACAGGAGTTGTTTAAAATTTTTCTCAGTAATACCAGTAGACACTACAAAGCTTTGTTTGGAAGAGCTTCGTTTTTACTCTATTATCTTTGTTACTGAAAATATAAAAAGAACAGGCTATTTCTTTAATGCTTTCTGCAGTACATGATGGCTTTAAATTCTTGGATTTGTTTTTAGATAAATGCATGTGCTTATAACTCCTCTGGTTTTTTGTTTGTTTTTCCCCCAGAATTTAAACAAGCAAGCATATGATTTGGCAAAAGCTCTGCTAAAGAGGACTGCTCAAGCAATTGAACCATACATTACTAATGTAAGTGAGGACTGCAAACAAACATGGAAATCAATACTTTCTGACTGAACTGGTATAAAAAAAATTATTACATGAAAAAATGTAAAGGGCTGAGAAATAACTTCTTACAATTTGTCAGTTTTCTTTGAGAGAATGATTTTATTAATTAAGCAGTGTCCTTTTGAGTCTAATTCTTTACCATACAGAAACTTGCTAAGTACATAATACTTGAAATTTTGGAAATGCAATGGATAATTTGCTTTCTGCTGTCTTGAAAGACCTTGTGGTTCAATCCTTGGAGTGACTGGAAGACCAAGTGCATTTATATATATTGTTGTAATAAAAATAAATGAACACATTGTTTCTGTAGCAAATTTGTCTTTTGGTGAGGAGATCAGACTATTTAGAGCCAAGAGAATTGAAGACAGCAGGATTTTAGTGCTGTTATCACAGCAGTAGAAGAGGAAGCAAGCTAAGAATAGATTGTGAAGAAGAAAACCCAGTGGATTGAGGATTGTAGCAGAGTTGAATGCAGACTTCAGAAGACACTGCTGTAGAAGAGGGATGAGAGATCAGAGAGGAGTATGCTCTAATTTGAGTTGCACAACAGAAAAAAACCCCTCTCTTCTTTTTTAACTACTTGAGGGTTTAGCAGGTTTTATGCCATCTATCCAAAACCTCGGGAGCTTGAAAACAATAGAAAACCTCCAGTACTTTCTGTTACTTTCAGATGTAACACTTAGAAAGTGGGTACTTCCTAACATTTTTAAAAACTCTTACTTCAAACCTGCTGTTTGGGAAGGTGTTGCTGCATGGGAATGTGTTTTTATTGTTGTTTATGTGTAAGGTTAGATTACAAACTGGGTGAAGTTTTCTGAGCTTTGAGGAAGTCTGCACAATAAGAATCTTCCTTCCTTGGAAGAATGCACATGGAGCCTTCTTTTCTTTGTTTCTTACAAGAGAGAAATATTCTGCAATTTTGAAATTTTTTTTCTTGAGATACGTTAAAAGCACAGTATCAGTCAGTTTCCTAACCAGTATTATATACATTCAGGCAACTCTGTATCCAAAAAGCAAAACATTTCTTCAAGACAGTCTTTATCTTACAAGAAGATGCACTGTATTATATATATGTTCCTCTTTAGTTGCTTCTTGCCTAACAGAGAGGACATAGTTGAAAATACTGTGGAAATATTTTCTTAAATGAGAAATATGAAGTTTCTCTCAAATATGTCAAATTTACCAAGAAGAAATATTTGCTTTAGAGTTGCATTATGCTGCTTGTAAATACAAATTCTGGAACAATCAATTAGCAATTCCTATGCTTTTACTTTCAACTCCTTAACTCGTTGGCTGTATAGTGTAGTAATTAGCCAGTTGTTTCAGCCTTACTTTAAATGTTAGAATACTTTTGAAATGATGGTTTTCAGTAGTAAAATAACTCTGAATATAAGTCCCATTATAAAAAGATATGATGGATTGAAACTCCTTTAAAGTTGTGTTTCTTAAATTATTTTTAGGCCTGCTGTGGTAAACATCGTGTTTAATGTGTTTTCCTTTATGTACAATACTTGGTACGAGAAAATGATATTTTAAGAGTTCTGCTGTGGAATTCTGATCTGTATATGCCACCTTCCATCCTTTTTCTTTTAGTAGTGAAATTAATGTTTTAATGTTGATGTGTAATCTGTTTTGTTTTCCAGTTCTTTAATCAGGTCCTCATGCTGGGTAAAACATCAATTAGTGACCTGTCAGAGCATGTGTTTGATTTGATTCTGGAGTTATACAATATTGACAGTCACCTCTTGCTTTCTGTTCTACCACAGCTCGAATTCAAACTTAAGGTAAACAGTTTCTACTCTTTCTATATGTTTGAAACATTTATGCTTTGACCGTTATTGTTTTGTTTTTTTTTTTTTTACTGACAAGTTCTTCAAATTACCTTCTCTGCATTGTTTAAAGGAAAACCTATAAAACCCCTCAAAAATGTAATTTAACTTTAAGTGTATTAACCTGCAGTGTGTGTATATATATATTTGGGATTTGGTTGGTCAATGGTTTTGACTTGTATATTTCAAGCAATAACACTGTTTTTGGATGACTTGGGAATCTGACCCGTTTTGTTTCTTGGTTTACTTGTTATTTATTGTGAAAGACCTCATATTTTGAATATATATACTAATAATTTTATTAGTATTGAATATCTTTTTATTACAGAGGGCAGATTTTAGGTTTGTAGCAACTTTGGCCTCTTGTTATTGTAATCTTTATTACCATAGCAGCTTGTTCATGCCTATCGTTTTCCCTAATGTTACTAGGCAGGCACACTACACTTGTTGGATATGGGTTTTTTTTAATATGCTTTTGTCATTTCATTCACATTTCCAAGAGAAGTAGGGTTTAATTTATTACTTGCTGTCTATGACTTCAAAGCAGACCTTTTTTCATCCTTTAGTTCCTGTTCTTACACATGACAAACAATTCTCACTCCAATAAAAATAGTACTTCTGCAGCTGAAAGTATTATTCAGGATATTGGATAATAATATCAAATAATAAATATTTAATAATATTTTAAGAAATAATAGTTAATGATAAAATATCCTGCTGCTATAATACTATATAATTGCAGTACCCTTCCCATCTTGAAGTCCACTAGAATCTGCAGGTTCTTAAATTGTCGTCCTACTCCTTCATTGACTCATATTTCATGATACTCAATACTGATGTAATTTTTGATTTTTTTTTTATTTGTTTGGGATTTTTTGTTCCCTCTTTCACTACACCAGAAAAAAATCTGGTCTCTTTCTTTAGCTGGCTGAATTCAGCCCTAAGTATTTCCATGCTTTCTTTGTATTTCCTAATTTACAACACATTTTTTAATGTTTGCATTTCTGTTCTTTGTTTAGTATGCTCTTTTTAGATGATGTGCATGTATTTTGTTGCTGTCTCCTTCATGCTTAGTGTAGTTTTCTCACTGTGGTCTGAACCTTTAAGGGTAAGGGGCTCATGCTTGATGTCTTCAAGATTCAGTTTAACAATGTTTCCAGGAGATCTGTAGGTTTTGATAGTTACATTCTTACCACTCTTATTCCTTGACATATTGTGGAACTCAATGTACTTTGTAGCTATTTCAAAAGCACTGCCGTTACTCCAGTTGTCTGCTTTGATACTTTAGGTTATAAGAAAAAAAAAAAAAGCCTGTTTTTCTCCATTGGCTATCAAATAACCCATCTTTTAAAGAAGAGGAAAGACATCTCTTTTTTGAACAAGATATACCTGGTTTAAATTTTGAGATGCTGGAACTGGTTTCCCAGAGAACTTGAGAGTTCTTTGTCTCTGGAAGTGTTTAAGGCCATGTTGGGAGGGTCTTTGAGCAACCTGGTCTAGCAGAAGGTGTTACTGCCCACAACAGAGGGCTCGAACGATGCCCTTAAATGTCCTTTCCAACCCAAATCATTTTTTGGCTCGAAATAAGTTGAGAAGTCCTTAAGATCTTTCTGTGGTGAAAAGAGTATTTTGAGGATAAGTGTTCTAAATATTAATGAAGTACAGTCAACCTATGGATTTTTTTTGAGATCAACACAAGTTCATTCTACATGCAGACCTGCCAGTGATGATTAAATACTCTCCACTCCAACAGTAGCTTTAGCTTTATTATAAACAGCAGCAGCTATGTTGACATTTTCTAATTCAGTTCCAGGTAATTAGGTCATTAGTGTGTTGAGAAGAGAGTGTGATTTCAATGAAACTCAGAGCAATTATGGTTGAAGTCAACCAATTTTTTTATTGCTTTGAGTGAGAAGAAACTGGACATCAGTAACTTGATGAAGCCTTGGGTCAGGTGGCTGGTAAAGGAAAAAAACATGCATGATAGTCCATACTGAAAACTGGGAGAGGGGAGTTGGCTTTTTCAATAAAGATCAATTAAAATTAATGATACAATAGCCAAGAGCTTCAGTGAGCCCTGCATATCATTCAGAGCTTGATTCAGTGATTTTATCTTTTCTGGATTTGGCAATAGTACTGTATCTCTGTATGCCCAGTTAAGGAGCCTTGCCCTTCTGAGCTCACTTACCATGGACTACTAGGTATTTAAATAAAAGTTTGTAAAGTATATTTAGATCAAATACATAGTTTCACAGGAACATTCAGTTTTTGTTCTATGAAATTGTCTGGCTCTTGAATACAGAGTTGTGATAATAGAAGGCAAACTAGATGCAAATACTCCAGTAATGCTTAAGAGGTAGGGGGATGGTTAGTGTTTCCTAAAATCTCATATTGCTGCTTTTCTGCTTAGGAGATTTGTATCATTCATGAGCAGATGATCACAGAATCATAGAATACCGGGTTGAAAGGAACCTCAAGGATTATCTGGATAAAATTTTCTTGGCAAACGCACAGTCTAGACAAAATGGCCCAGCACTCTGTCTAGCTGGATCTTAAAATGTCCTATATTGGGGAATCTACCATTTCCTTGAGGAGATTATTCCAATGGCTGATTGATCTCATGTTGAAAAACTTTCCTCTTGTGTCCAGTGTTGAAGGAAAGCTATGATTGTCTGAACAACTGAGTTGTGGAGATGTGCCAGAATGATCTCATCATGCATTGAACGCACGGAAAGGGACATATTATCTGTGCTTTACAAAGACAAATTGAATTATTTTCCTTGCATCTTTGAAAATATGCATTTCTTTCTTAGCTTCAAAAGCAGTAAGTGAAAATAAATTTTGGTCAGATGAAATGCATTCAGAATAGACTTACCTGAGAAAAACATCAAGGATTCCAGTTCACTTGAAAGCTGAGGTGCAAGCTTGGTTTCAGGTATAAAATTGTCAAGTTCTGCATAAATTTGAATGGATTCTTCTTGGTATCAGCAATGTTACCTCTAGCTGCATATTCTTACATGAAACAGACTTTCTGTGTAATATCATATTACTTTGCTACTAAACATTCAGCCTTGAGAAAAGGAGCCTCGGGGGAAATCCCATCACTCAATCTGTAACAACCTGAAAGGAGACTATAGCAAAGTGAGGGGGTCGGTCACTTCTCACAGGTCATAAGTGACAGCAGCAGAGAGAATGGCCTTGAGCTGCACCATGAGAGCTTAGATTTGGTATTAGGAAAAATTTCTTCACTCTAAGACTTGTCAAGAATTGGAACAGGCTTCTTAGGGAAGTGGTAGAATCATTGTCTCTGGAAGTTTTGAGAAGGGAAGTGAAGGTAATAGTTTCTTTGTAAACATGGTAGTGTGCTTGATTAATTGTTGGGCTCAAGGATCTTAAATATTTTTTTCCAACCTTTATGACAGTATGATCCTGTGGTTTTGTGGCATGCTTTGAAAATGAAGTGATAATGGTTTTCCCCTAACCACCAGGTGAGCTTAACTGAGCCATCTCTGCTACCTTCTGGTTGATTGGCCTGCATTGTTCCCAGTCTCTGGGGCTGATGGAAGTTTGAGGATGTAAACAAACATCTTAGAGTTTGTGACTCATTACTTGACAGGATCCAAATCTCTTGCTGTCTATCTCCATGAAATTTTTTGCACTCTTTCTGGCAGGAAGCCTTCTGATGTATCTTCATGGGTTTAGGATTGTAGACTGTCTCTTTGAGTGGGGGTAAAATTGAACGGCTTTCTCATCAGAGACCAAATAAATTTTTGACCGTGTGTAGAGGGGTTAAAAACTCTTAGTATGAAACTTGAGAGAAAGTCTAGGTGCCTCAGTAATACCGTCTAACCTACTCGCTGTTTGGGATGTAAGTGATGTGGCCACCTAGTGTTGAAGCAGCTTGCCATTTTGGTACAGCAGTGAAGGCATCTGTAAAGACTTTCTCCCTGTGCCGCTCCTCCTCCACTCAAGTAGGCTGAGTAGAAAGAAGGTTGAAAGGGGACACATGCTCAGCAATAAAAGGTCAGGGAAAGGAGGAGGAAAGAATTAATTTGTGTTCGTACTGTTGTCTTCTCAAGTGAGTTCTGTGTGAGTGGAGACCCTGCTTTCCAGGAACTGCCAGGACATCTCCCTGCCGATGGCAGGTAGTCAAGGAATTCCTCTTTCTGCTTTGCTTGCACACATAGCTTTTCTTTACCTATTGAATTCTTGTTCTCTTGATCTATGGGCCTTTTAACCTTCCTTCTCTTCCCTTCCTCTCTCAGTTGGAGAGAAGAATGAGAGAGGGACTGGGTGAGTGTTTGGCTTTTGACTGGGGTCAACCTGCCCCACCTCTATAGATCTAGGTAAAGAAAAAGCTCCTGTGTTCTCAGGTGACAGAACTCTGTTGTTAAGCTCTGTGAGAGCTTCATGAAGTCATGGCTGCATTTTACTAGTTATTTGTTTTTTGCCTGATTATGGAAAACATTCTGGTAAATTAACAGGGGAATGAGCACTATATTCATGTAACTTAACTGCTTCTGTGAGGATCAGTCATTTGTGCCTTGGCCTTGTGATCTTGACATTTTAAGGTGATGTGTTTAGAGATCTAGTACTGACACAGTAGAGTTATGGGTTTGGGAAAGAGCTAAGAGTGTATTATTGTATAGGTCAGCTTGTAGAAGAAACTGAAGGAAGGAAATTTTTTCCAATTTCATACTTGAATTTAAAAAATTTGTTACAGAAAGCAAATAACACTTAAATGCTCAGGAGAATGGAAAGCTCATGAATAGACTGTTTTGGAAATAATTGTCATGGGGTTTAGGCTTTTATCTTACTCTTTTACTGAACCAATATGATCTAATGAATAAAGTCAATGAAATGTTGATTTCTTATTTTAGAGCTGCCTTTCTTCCTGGATATGGTAATTAAAATTTTCAAAAGTTTCAGATTACATGTCCACCTCTTATTCCCAAATCTCACCAGATCCTGAGTGCTGCCTATTCTTTTGGACTCAGTAGAGATAACAATCTGACTGGCTTCAGCTGCTGTTACTGACAGACTCAAATGTCTAGGCCAAAGAGCAGCTGCCTGTGTGCTGGGACCATGTATGGGGAGCTGAAAATATCCATGTTCAGTGTCAATTTGTGTTGACAGGTCATGATGGAACACCATTAGAGTGCTGGGTTTACTTCAGAGGTGAATGGTGTGACTCCTCAAGTATAGTGTCTTACAGAATGGAGAGACTAAGATTTTTTTCAGATATCCCCTTTTTTCACCGTCAGATAAAAAAAGTGGAGATTAAAGCAGAATAAAGGAGGGAGACTGTAGCAACAATGTATTCATTTAGTAAATACAGGGGTTTTTTTTTTAACACTTTGAATGTATATAACTGTGCTTCAAGGAAGCCAACATCAGGGCACAAATTTTAGAAAGGACCAAATAATTATGTACCAAGGTCCATAATCATAAGTATTTGTTGTTTCTACAACAGGACCAAAGACATAAGTAGGTTGTCTTATAATTGGATTAGTGGCTGATACAATGAAAGCTTCTTCTGCAACTAATTAATTAAGGATATTTTAAGATTTTGTTGTTTTGTGGATTTGTTTTGTTCTATTTGGTTGTCTTTCTTTCTCTATATTTCTAGTTGTATGATTAAGTAGTTGAATGTTTAGTGTGCTCCCAGCTCTTCCACCTGGCTCCTTCCTTCTACCTTCTGGGGTGTCTTGATCTGAGTCAGTGTTGATTACCTCAAAAAATTCAGAGATGCTTAATGTTATAATATTTTGTTTGTTTAAGCAAGGGTGGATAGGATATGAGTCATGGAGGCTGGACTAATGTAGGTGAATAAAAACCTAGAAGTTCTTAACCATGGCCCACAGAATAAGAATTTGTATAATGGGCTGAAACTCATTAAGAAGAAACTATCATTTTTTGCAGATTAAGAGGAGGTGGTTGTAGAATGCTTTCAGTAATGTCAATGTGAATGTTAATTGGAAAAAAATTAGTCAAATGCAAAAAAACATATTAATGGATTTGTTATTAATGCTTTGAATACTTAATACTAAAGTGTATTCAAAAGAATTAGTCTTTTGTAATGTAATAATATATCTCTGTTAAAAATTACTTCATCCTTCACTTCTCTTGATCTTTAAAGATTTTAAAGATTTTAAAGATTTAAAGATTTTTAAAGATTTTACAAATGCTTTTACTGTTCTGAGGGTTCTGAATTAAAAAGACATGCTGGCAAATGTTTCAGCCCTTTTATGGTATTGAGTCAGGAGAAATAGTTTGTCTCTAAAGCTGTGGTGTCATATAAAAATTCTGACTGCTATATTGTACTCTTATTTCTTGTTCACGTTTGAAAGGTGATGCTGAACCAATAAGAATTCAAAGATACTGGGGAAAAAAAGCAATATTTTACACAGTTTCTATCTTTTATGAGAAAAAAATGGGAATAATAAGGATTTAATAATATCTAATTAATATAGATTAGTTTTAGCTGCCCCTTTTCAAGGAATTGTTGCAGCCAATTGAATTTTCTTAGTTTTCTTTAATAAGCAAAGGAAAAAAATTTGTGAGCAGTAAGTACATGCTAATTGCACAAATGTTAGCATACATTTCCAAAGTACGTATGAAGGTTCGCATACTGTGTTGTATTAAAGAATGTAATGCAAACCAATGAGAAAACAAGGCCTTCTCCAGTATATTTCCACCACTATTGTTAGTGCTCGTTTTAATTACAAGACTCTGTTGTACCTCAGCAGTTTTGAATATAGGCTCAAATACAAGACCACATCCTGTGGATGTCAGATCTTGGGTACTTAATCTGATGATCTCTAGAAACTTGTATTCTGGAAACTGTTATCTTTAAGTAATATTTTTAATTAAGCAATTAAGCACTGCTCTATAAAACTGTGAACGTTTATGTGCAGACAAGCATAGACTGACTTTTGTAAGTTTCGTGTTGTGTCTGAATATGTACAGACACTTATCAGATTTCCTAACAATCAGTAAACTGTAAATAATTGTAAAAACATGTATTTTTCAACAGGCTTTGTTCACTACATTTTTTTCTCTACACTGTTTTTAATTTTCACAGTCTTTATTACTTTGTCTTCTCAAAAAAATAATGAAGAGGTTTTGTCTTGAGATAGGCATTTGTATATAAGAGAAGTCTATTGATCTGTGTTGTGATATTTCTGAAAATACCTAAGTGTGTTGGTGTAAAAACTATACAAAACAGATCTCTGGTTTTTGAGTTAGTTTTACTTTCAAATTTTTAAAAAAATCTGTTCATTTTCCAGAGCAATGACAATGAAGAACGTCTGCAGGTTGTGAAACTTCTAGCAAAAATGTTTGGGGCGAAGGATTCAGAGTTGGCATCTCAAAACAAACCACTTTGGCAGTGCTACCTGGGGAGGTATATTCTGATTTAGTTTTCTGTCTAGGGAGGAAAAACATCCAATGAAGTCAAATGCAGTTGGTTTGGTTTATTTTAAAGTGACACAGCTAAAAGCATGAATTCCCTCCTGCTGCTTTATCTGAGATCTGGCAGATAATGCTAGAGCAATTTTACACATATCTTCCACATCTGTCATTCTGCAGAATGAACGTTTACAAATCATCTCCTTAAGTGTTCAGTTGTTTCAACAATAAAGCAATAGCTTTATTGCCATTGTCAAGAAAAAGGAATATTTTAATTTCTTCAGTGAAGATATTCAATGATGGATTAATTTTAAAACAACATCAAATGACATTTTTAGTATCAGGTGATATTAGAATTGCTTTTGAGGCTTTTATATACAGTCTTTGTTTATGAGTTCCAATTTTTTTTAATGCTAGGAATACCTTAAAAGAAGTATGTAGTATTTACAATGCTGTAAACATACTTAGTCTTTTGTTTTTTGAAATATTCTGGGAGTTTGAGATAGAAAATATAGCTGGAGCTTGTAGTCAGGAGAAACTCAAGTTTGACTACGAGAAAGAAAATATTTTTGATTTAAGTGAGAGGATAAATTCTAAAAAGTATTAAAAATGCCATAGTTTATAATGTAGCATTCAGTTATCAAATGCAGAGTCCTCAAAGAAAGGCTACTTTTAAGAATACAAGAAACTTAATTGAAGCAAGGTATTTTGCTTCAAAGTATGTAACTATTTAAAACATGAAATGTCATCAAAAAATACCACACCTGATTGGGCCGAAGGAAAATGCTTCATTGTGTTACAATGTGATTATGTGCAGTTGTTTACAGTAACTGTTTTCTACTAGTTATGAATCACATGTATGTGTTTACTACTTCTAAAGATTTTCACAAAGTTATGATAGCTGTGTTATTGAAGGAAGCATTCATAAAAATCTCTCTATTTTGAAAACATACCTGGCTCTTACTGAAACAGGTATTCCTTAAAATCTATTTATTTGATAAATAAATATTTTAACAGTGTTCTAAAAATACATTTTTAATTTGTTTCATACCGAGGACTTTGAGGGTAGATTGAAAATGCATTTAATTTTGGAAGAGTTGTCTGTAACTAATTGCATCAACAGTTTTGTTATAAAATAACTTACATAAAAGTTAAAAATCAGAAAATACTAGTTTTCAAGCATCAAATCTAGTTCGGTCTTCTAAAAGGAAATCCTATTAAATGATCCATCTCAGAAGTTTGCATCTCAAATGCAAATGTGCATTTGTTTGCTGTCTGTCATGCAGTATATGGAGGGGATTATAAAATTCTGAGTTTCTGATACAGGGTTCATGGTTAATTATGTGTAGCATTACAGAAAAAGAATTAAAATATGTCACACATCTAATAGTTTTCTGTCTGCTTGGGAGTTTTTACTGTGTACCAGGAGAAGATAATTCTTTCCATGTTCAGAACATGAATCAACAAATGAGTATGAATTTTTATTTTAAGCTAAATACAACTGTGAAATTGGGGAAGCTGTATGCATGTAACCACGCATGGGAAGCATAAAAACATTTTCAGAAGTGTTTGATGTTGTTTAGAAATTGCAGATTGCTTTGGTAAAAGTGAATTTTTTGTTGTTATAATGGATTGTCTTGTTTCTAACTAGATTTAATGATATCCACGTACCTATTCGCCTTGAGTGTGTCAAATTTGCAAGTCACTGCCTTATGAACCACCCTGACCTGGCAAAGGACTTAACAGGTATCAGTTTTATTATAACATTAAAATACCATTTTAAGTCTCCTGGAAGAGTCAAAAAGGCCAGTTGTAATCCTAAGTAATACTGTGCAGCACCTAATTGATGGTGGAGTTCTAAGTGCAAGTCTCTGCCTTCAGTGTTGCTTTGCAGGCTGAGGGGATTGTACACAAAGAATGCCTCAGCTGGAGAGATCTCTCCCTCTCACACAGTAGTTGCATCCCCAACTGCTGCTGAAATTAAGCATCATGGGATCAGGTCAGACAGCCTGCCTAACCTAATGGTCCTGGCATTTGTTAATTAGGGTGCATAGGGGAGACTTAAGTTCCACAAAGCTGAAATGTTTAAGTCTTATACAGCCACTGTCTAAAACATCATAAGAGTCCTCATAACTGACCACAGCTTCACGGTTCCACCTCCTTCAGATCAAACACAGCCTGTCATTCAGGAGCTCTCTAGGAAGAAGGCAACTGGCATCAATGGAAACATTTAATATTTGCTGCTTCCCATGTCTTACTAAAAAAAAAAAAAATGTAATTAATGAGAACTGGTTGATTTGCTTTGTAGACTGTATCTTTCCCTGGTCATTAAACTCCTACTTGCAGGTTTTTTTTGAGGCAGTGTCTTTGCCTAGTTCGTCTAAGGAGGGATTTTAAAGGACTGTCATGTGCATGGGATTGCTTTCCTGCTGGCTGAGTATTTATCAAATTGGACACAAAGAGACAGGCTGGAGTCACCCTGTAGTTACAGTGTTATCCAGAGATTAGCTCTGTGGGTGGAGCATGGAACACCAGGGTTGTAGGTTTGATCCCCATATGGGCCATTCACTTAAGGGTTGGACTTCCCGACCCTTGTGGGTCCCTTCCCAATGCAGAATATTTTGATTCCGAATTGTTAAGCCACCTTAAAAAACCCAAAAGGTTCTGGGTCTTTCCTTGATGGAATGGTAAAAATATTTTCATTTTTGATTATCAGAATTATTTTTTCCATTTATCTATTTTTTACATTGCAGAAAGACTTTGTGCCCCCTCTAATGGTATCCTCTGGGAAATGTAATTTTGCTTGCCCCTCCTCTCTCTCCCCACAGTGCTTATCAAAGTCAAATTGCTGAAAAATTTCTGTGGCTCACTGGTACTGGAGACAAGAATTGTTTTGTGTACTGGCAGTACTTTTCATTTGTTTTAGTTTATGTTCCTGTGAAACAATAGTGGGTTTTTTTATTTTTAATTTCATAGCTTCCATAACTGCAAAGCATTATTTTGAAATACACTCTTTTGCCGACTGAGCTGATTACCAGTAATGTTAATGGCCAGTGTTTCATATGAGACTTGAAAATTTTCACTGGTCATGGAACAGTGATGAGAGAACAGTAACCTCTGGTTATTTCATTCAGAGTGAGGTTTGAGTTTGCAAAGTTTCCTGAAGTTCTCAGCGTTATACTGATGTATGCAGTGAACTGCGATCTTAACTTCTGTGTGTGTGTTCCTACCCTTTTGTGCTTCTGAAATACAACTAAAAAGATAAAAGAACTTTGCCGTTTTATTTGCCAGCTTTTTAAAATGACAATAAGTAGCTATCAAATTTGACACCTAAAAGCAGAAGCTTTAAAGTGTTGATTGTATAAGATTATTGATGTTAGTCAGTAAGCAGCAGTGTACTGGAATAATCTAGAAAAATTATTTAATATGGATAAACTAGGATGTATCTAAATAAGCGTTATAGTTTGAAGTATCTCTTGATTTGTCCCTGCTTATGATGCTTATGTGGCTCATACTGTTGAGTATTCCTGGAGCAGGTGAACTAGATTCCTTGTGGATAATACAGAAGTTGGGAGCAGGAGTGCAACTAAGGTGCTCTAGGAGCCAAAGGGGGATGGAGTCTGCAGGAAGAGAGTAGCCTCTAGCCTGATGTAAGACTTTAAAATGTATGTGGTGTGGTTACTGAGTTCTCAAGCAGTCTGTTCTACTCTACAGATCCAGTCCTTCTTGACTATGATGGTTGCTAATGTATACATAGTGTAACTACTATAAGAAATAATAAAAAAAACTGTAGCCACATAATTCTTATTTCAATAATTTCAAATACTTAATAATCTAAGCAAATACAAGGTTTTACTGACATTTCAGCTAGTCTTGGAGAAAACTTGGTTTCTTACTACTAAAGCTTCAAATAGAATAAAATAATTTTTCTGTTTCTATCTAGTGGGGAAAGTAGCTGAAGTTGTATACTTACACTTATTAATTTTTTCCCTCAGAATATCTGAAAGTAAGGTCACATGATCCTGAGGAGGCCATACGACATGATGTTATAGTATCCATAGTTACTGCTGCTAAAAAAGATCTTTTGCTTGTCAATGATCACCTGCTAAATTTCGTCAGAGAAAGGACACTGGACAAGCGGGTAAGACATAATTAGCATTGGTAATAGCTGTGTTTTATACTTCTAAACTGTAATATTCACCTTTTTGAAAATCAGCAAAATGAAAAATGCTGTACTGATTTTACGATTACAGATGAAAACAATAATAAAGCAAAAAATCTTGATGCAATCTATTTAGTGAGGTACCTTCTTCCCATGAATAGAATGCTACATTTTTCATTGTGCGGTATTATATTTAAGATTATATGATTATGTTGGAACAATGTTGTTCCAGCTGGCTGGTCTAGTAAAACTTTTGAGTCAAAGAAAACCATTGTAAAACATTGTAGCATTTTTGTTAAGGAATTTTTCAAGCAGGTTTCAGAATGTATTATATGTATTTTAGACAACCTGCTTTTAGTTAGATCATTGAGAGACTGCAAATCAGTATAGTAGCTTTCAAATTTGAATAGTCTTGAATTTTAGTTTAGATATATTGCATTATTTGGTAAAATTTATGATGTTTGCTTCTTAATGTAAAGCACAGTAAACAGGTTTGTTGATGGCAAACTTCAAAAGTTATCACCTATTTTTTTTTTCATTTGATGACGTTTTCTCTTGTTGCCATAACAGAACTGCAGATATTGAGTATAGAGTGTGAGAAAGGGTGTTGGCTTAAATCTTTAATAATTCTGAATTCAAAAGGCATACTAACATGGTAGTTACTGGTGTTGAAAGGTTTAGTGTAACAGATATGATGCAACATATGTCCTAATGAGAAACTGTTGCACTTAGAACTCAGTTTAACTTTTTTTGCTAATTAAGTTTTTATTTTGGTGTAGAATAGGAAATGCCTAACAGAAAATTCTTCAGTCTTTTCAGTTCTAAGTTTTGAACTGCTAAACTGGCTACTATTTCTTTTTGTCAAGTGGAGAGTGAGGAAGGAAGCTATGATGGGACTTGCACAGATATACAAGAAATATTCATTGCAATCCGAAGCAGGAAAAGAAGCTGCAAAACAGATATCATGGATCAAAGATAAACTTCTGCACATATATTACCAAAACAGTATTGATGACCGGTAAGTTAGTTGTAAAAGCTGGGTGATTCAGTGGCTAAGTGTTATGGAGATTTTTTTTTCCTTTGTGTTCCAGTAGTAATGAGAAGGAGGGATCTTGATAGTCCTGTATGTTTTGATTCAGTGCATATTCTTATATAGCTGCAACCAAATGCTGTCCTGTGTTTTCTTCTACTTTACTTTTTGATTTCTTATTTTAAGCCCCAAAGTGGCTCTAAAGGGTATAAGAGGTTGGGATACTTCAGAAGTCCCAGGTGTACTTTGCCACTGCTTCAGTAGAGGGGATCTTTGTTTAGATTTCAGTAACTTGTTAATTTTTGTGTTAAAATTTAGTAAGTATACTTGCCTGGATAATGTTGATTTAGATTTGCATGTTGTTCCTGGATGTTTTAAAGATAGCACGTGACAATGGGTAAGCCATATCACTTTGCAGAAAGTTAGGTTTCTGTAGCTTAGGAATGGTGACTTGAGGCCTTGTCCTGGATCTGTGGTGAAATGACAGTATGCTTCCGTCATACCAGCTCTAGCCTTGTATAGAGTTATTGGTATTGAAGAAGAGATGGTTGCACATGGGCAACAAGTTTGGGAACAAGTCTGCCTTGACTAATCAAGGTCATCATGTTGGCTTTGGAAGTGAGCCTTCACAGTGTGTTCAGATACAAATGGCATAGCAAACCCATACAAGTCTTTTCAAAAATTCAAAACCTCAAAAAGTTATCTTCAAAACAAGTAGTTATTTCATGGTACTGTGTAAATGGACAGTCTGGATCTTTACATCCAGTCTCAACCTCTGACATTTTTCTTAAACTTTTTAAACTAGCTTAGGTTTGGTTTTGATCACCTGCTCCAACTGTGCATAAGAATTTTGTTTTCTTTTCCAGCATTAACAGATATGATTGTTTTTACCTGTTTGCTCCATTCTATTAATACTGATCTCAGTACTGGACCTCAGTCTTGGACTTCTTGGTATTTAGGAGTAGCATGTCGGCTTGGTTTCCATTTTTTTTTTTTTTTCTTCTCAGTCTTTCCTGGATAACTGTCAGGCCCAAACCTCTCTCCTTTGTTTCCAAATAAGGAGCTTCATATTACACCGAAGTTTTCAGTAATTCCCTTGGGAATATACCTGCGTTTATATTGCAGAAGCAAAAGTCTTGGGATAAACTCAGCCTGTGGGGAAGGGGCCAGAAAAGGGTTGAAGGAAGTCAGCTCCTTCTAATTAGTAATCTGAATTCTCCTTCTGGGCTTCATGATATTGTGTGATATAATCAACATGATATTTCTTTTTTAATAAGCATTAGTAGTAGTAGTAGCAGCATTATTATTTTAGGCTAATTAATTTGGGTCAGTTCATGAATTTATCCCAATACTGACTCATAATGAAATTAAATTATTACATCTTATTAGACTGATAATTAATATCTTTCTCAAATTGTTTGGTTTCTTGTAGATGAATACATCTGATTTTGATTGTCATCAGTTAAATCTCCTATTGCCAGCATTAACATCGAATTTTCTATGATGATAAATTTGTTTAATTTATGCTGAGTTATGTCAAGTAACTTGACCCTGTAGGTTTTCGAATATCCCCATTTTCTTATGCAACAACTGATGTCTAGATAGGGCTGAGAATTTTTGAATTGATGTTTCAACAATTCCAGTCTGTGTTCTTCTTGCACAGCTAAAGTGTCTTAATCCTGTCTTTCAGGTTACTTGTTGAACGCATTTTTGCTCAGTACATGGTCCCTCATAACTTGGAAACAAACGAGCGAATGAAGTGTTTGTATTACCTATATGCCACACTGGATTCAAATGCTGTGAAGTACGTGCTGCTTTTTATCGCTTGCAAAATAATTTTTAACACAAATATTATTTTAAAGTAGTTCTAAGTTGTTATAAGTAGCCTAAGTCAGTGGACAGAAATAGTTTATAAACTATTAGAGAACAGAAAATAGACATAGCATCTATTTTTCCAGTGATATTTTGAAAAAAACCTCAGACTTATGTTTTCTAACAAGATGCAGTACATTTCAACCCTAAACAGCTAAAAAAAAGTAGTGTTGAACATCTGGAAAGAAGCTTGAGTGCATGTCAGTCCTTGTATGTGTGCAAAGAGGGAACATAGACATGGTAGATCAGCCCTAATCTTACCTGACAACTCATTAATTAATAAACTACTGGTTGCAGCAGCCATGGTGACTTAAGAATGAGAAGAATTCACTTGTTTGTCTTTCCTCCTATATTATTATGTTATGTGCCTTCTTCTCCAGCTTAAAACAGGTACATGCACGTGAATTTGACTAATACCAGTTCTACTGCTGCAATGTTCACAACTGGATTAATTTTAGATCATTTTACTTTGTTTTTCATGTAGTAGTACTCAGTCACCTGAAAATCAAATAGAGGGTTTTTTTTCCCTGTGAAAGAGACTAGAAAAGGCTTTGTATATGAATGAATGTCTTAAAAGATCCCAAAGCTTTCCAATACTACAAAAACTGATATTTGAATCCCTTGAATTTCTTGTATTGCCTGTCCAAAGATATGACAACTGTAACAGACTAAAATTATTAATCATATATTGAAAATAAAAAGTTACTCTTCTAGTAATTTTTAGTGTAGGCTCAATGAAAATGCAGAATGATTAAGTTACTTGTTATTTCAGGTATCAAATAACTTCTGAATTCTACAGTTCTTGTATGCAGCACTACTCATTTTAAAGACATAATTTGTTCAGTTATTTATATAGAAGTGATTTTTTTACTTGTAGATTCTGTAAGTTTTGTAAATGTGGCTGCAACCTCTATTTATATGGCTTACTATTCCTGGAAAGTGTGCTAATTTTCTTTTCTGCTGAATATCTTTCATGCATCTCTTCTAAACCTAATCATGTCCACTTTTCACAGTTTATTCATCTAGTAGCTGCTTCCTATCTGCAAGCAAAACATTTGTTTTGGTGATAAAAATCTTAGAGATCTGCTTTAACCTACTTCTTGGTGTGTTTTTAGAAGAGTCATTTCAGGCTTGTACAAATGAGTTCTTAATGGACCAGAGATTAGTTATTTCCTCCTTCTTTGAAAGACAGTGTATTAGAGCATCTGAAATGAAACTTGTTTCAAAATGTCATTTTGTTTCAGTCTAATATGACCAAGTACATTTTCCATATTATCCTGCTAGGAAATATTTAGCCTTTGCTCACACGGCAGTGGAAGTTCACATGATATGTACATTTCTGAGTCTGAAATTGAAAAGACCATAAAGACTCCTTTTGGACAGTTGCATTACTCCTTGAATAGATAATTTCGACAATTCTTTTATTTTTTTT